>QBDW01006919.1:0-50852 GCA_003261595.1 Maconellicoccus hirsutus
AGAGTAGGAATATCGATGCCTAGGTCGTTGAGAAGTTCTATGGAACGAGTTACCAATGACATTTTGTGGGATGTACGTCGTGGATAAAGAAGATTTGTTGACGTGGGAAGGTGGGGTGAAGATTTGATTCGAATTAGTGCGTTTAACATAATTGAGTCGCGGTGGAGATCAAGCGGCCACTCGTTGCTTTCGTATGTTAAGCTAAGGATAGGAGATGTGCGAAAAGCACCTAAAGCCAGTCGAAGAGCGGAATTGTGGATCACATTGAGTCGATTTAGAATATGCGGTTTTGCTGACGAGTAGATTGCTGCACCATAGTCGCACTTAGAACGAATTAAAGTATTGTAGATTCTGATGAGGCTCCTCCTGTCAGCTCCAAATGTAGTATGGGCGAGTTTTTTCATTATATTCATGCGTTTAAGAGCCGCCTGCTTGATAGTATTCACATGAGCTTCCCAGGTCAGTTTCTTGTCGAATGTCATTCCAAGATATTTAACCTCATTGACTAGCGGTATATTTGTACCTTGGAGAGTGATATTCAGATCATGAGTACAGTTACGCAATCGACAGAAGTGGATCGCTTTGGTTTTTGAGGGGGAGAATTTAAAACCATTAAGTAGAGTCCATGATTCGAGTTGGTTAACAGCACGCTGTAAAATCAATTGTCCTTGGGCAACATCTGCACAAGGGACAAAAATTGCAAAGTCATCTGCAAATAGAGCTGATTTGACAGGTAATTTTATGGAAGATGTAATTTCATTTATAGAGATGTTAAATAGCGTTGGGCTCAGCACTGAGCCTTGAGGGACTCCGTTTTGCAGAACGTACAAATCCGATAGTTGGTCGTTCATTTTTACGCGGAACGAGCGGTTCGTTAAGAAATCTCTGAGGATTTCAGGAAGGTGTCCTCGGAAACCCCATTTGTGGAGAGACTCAATGATTTTATATCTCCATGTAAGATCGAACGCCTTTGAGCAATCAAAGAAGATTGCAAGCAGATGGTGTTTCTGGGCGAAGCAGTCCAAGATGGTGTTTTGTAGGTAGAGAAGTTGGTCCAAAGTGGAGCGCGCAGGACGGAATCCATATTGTACATTGGTTATGAGTGAGCGGTTTTCAAGTTCCCACATAAGTCTAGTATTTACTATTTTTTCGAAGACTTTCCCTAAAACAGATGTAAGAGAAATAGGTCGGAAACTCTCAGGAAATAGCGGGTTTTTGTTTGGTTTGAGTATGGCGATAATATTTGCTGTTTTCCATGTTGATGGAAAGGAGTTGGAGATCCAGACTTTGTTGAAGATATGAAGAAGAGTTGCGATTGTTTCATCGGGCGCGTGTTTCAATAAATGAATATGAAATAAATCTGGGCCAGTAGTCGCTGGTTTCGTTGAGTTAATGCTTTCACGAAGTTCATGGAGTGTAATTGGTTGGTTGTAGGGTTCATTGCCTGGTGATTCGAAGTTGAGAGAGTTGATGTCGTGTACCAATTTGATCGGCTTGAATTGAGGATGAAGATTGTCGTCACTGGATACGTTTGAGTAGAAATCAGCAAAGGCAGAAATAATGTCTTCATTGTTAGTCAGAAGATTATCATTCATAATTAGGCTTGTAGGCGTGTAGAACGGTTTTGGATTTTCTATAGACTTTATAGTTTTCCATATTTTAGTCATTGGTGTAGAGGAGTTGATTGATGACAGATAATTCCTCCAAGATGTTCTTCTGGCTTGTTTCATTACATATTGCGCCTTGGCTCGGAGGTTTCGATATAACAACAAGTTGACTTGTGTAGGGTCTCGTTTTAATTTCTTGAGAGCTTTCCTTCGATTTTTGATTGCGGCAGAACAGTCTTCGTTCCACCAGGGAAGAGGTTTGCGACGTGAGGTAGCAAAAAGTGAGGACGGAGGGGAGCATATTTCTGCACAGTCGACGAGTTTTTCAGTAAAGTTCGAAATCAAAGCATCTGGGTTTGTTTCAAGATCGCAGTCCAGATGTCTGCAGAGGACAGTATATTCTTTCCAGTCCGTCCTTTTGTAGTTAATGGTGCGTAATCGGCGGCGTGCTGGAGGGACTCCTTGGAGGTTCTGACAAGTAATGATCGGATAATGGTCACTGCCCGCGAGATCCTCATGATTGAAGCTAGAGAGGGAGTCAGCGATCGAGGGAGAGCATAAAATTAGATCAAGGAGAGACCATGAGCGATATGAAGCATTAAAGTGAGTTGGTTGTGTAGTATTGAGAATTGCGAGATTGAAAGATTGAATGATTCTTTCTACTATTCTGCCTTTCTGATTATAGTGCGTGCTACTCCATGATGGTGAGTGGGCATTAAAGTCGCCAGCTAAAATGACAGGTTGCGGGAGGGATTTAATTACATCTCGAAGATGAGATTCTTCAACTGGATCTCCGGGTGGTAGGTAGATGGAGCAGATGGTGATTGGAGATGCGAGTATAATTTTGGCTGCAACAATGTGTAGATGAGTTTGAATATTTATTTTTTCATGGTTAATATTTGATCTAATTGCCAAGAAGGCGCCGCCTTTGGCCATGGTGTCTGCAGGGCATGTTGTATAGAAGCAGTTGTACGATTTTAGTGTGACAGATTGGTTACTTTTTATGTGCGATTCTTGAAGACATATGGCGACTGGATCGTATTGGTTGATTAATAGTTTGAGATCTTCAAAATGGGCAGAGAGCCCATTACAGTTCCAGGAGATTATATTGGTCATTTGTGGAGCGTTTTAAGATTTAGGTTTACATTACTTTATCTTGAATTGGGAAGTGAAGTTATCGAGTGGAACCCAAGAGTTCCTGTTCGATATGGTATGCCAGTTTCGTAAATTTTATTTTGGTTTTTCTATGCTTAACTAGTTTGTGGTTTTCACGAAGCATAATTGCTAGGCCTTTAAGATCTTTAGTAAAATCTCTGGCGATTTGAGCGGCGTTTTTATTTATTTTGCACATGTCTACGTAGCATTTTAGGTTTTCTAGAGATAGCGGATATCTATCACGAGATTTTTGAATGTTTTTTTCCAGAGGAGCGAAGATTTCTTTAAGCGAGAGTGAGTCGGCTTGATCATTTTCGTTGTCGGTTGCATTAGTTTCATTGTCAGTTAGATTTGCATCATTGTCGGTAGAGCAGTCTGAGAACATTTCGATCTCATTATCCGAGGCGGTGGGGGTTTCGTACTTATTTTTCTTGAGCTTTTTGGTTGGAGGTTTCAGCGTGGAGGACGATGGAGTAGGAGACAAGGAGGTAGGTTGGGAGGGTTGCGTGTTTGTGATTTGGGCGGATATCACAGGATTTTGAGTTTGTGTCGGAAGAGCTGTATGAATAATTTTATCATTATTCGATTTTTCAGAGCTCGTGGTCGAAAGCGGTCGTTTTTGAGAAGCGAGGGGAGATGTGTCACTTGAAGGATTAAGAGAGGGAGTGATTTCGTCTTCGTATTGAATTTGGTTTTGAGTTTGGTCCACAGGTTGGTATTCACAGTTGGTCGCTATATGACCGTTTTGCTTGCATAAATAGCATCGAAGGTTATCGTCTGATAAGAAGATACGAAAGAATTCACCTTCGTACGACGCGCGAATAGAGTCGGGAATTTTGACGTTATCTTCGTCGTAGATGTATACAAATCGCCGAAAAGTCGCCACGTGATTGAATTCGTCAGAGTCGTCTAGTCTGATATGAAGAGTTTTCACAGAGGATGCCAGTTTTAGGCCGTTGTTAGTTAGTAGTTCGGAGACAATGGAGTCTGGGATATTGGGACGAATATTTGAGATAATAACTTTCTTCGTTGGATTGATGAATCTTTTCATAGGTACGAGAGTGTTGTTGATATTGAGAGAGTTGTGATTTTTTAAGAGTTCGTCTACGGTATTTTTGGAGTCTAGATAGAATAAGATACGGTTTCTGGATATTCGAGAAGCTGCAGCGATACGCGGAGCAGTAATTATATTTGCTAAGGCACGTAGATAGTCTTTAAGTTTTGTATTATCGAGAGCAGAAAGAACGATTGCCTGGTCGTGTTTAGGATAGGATTTGGCTACGTTAGAGTAGGTAGGTTTAGAGATAACATTGTTATAGTTCCCTAGGTTGAGCGGGGCGCTCACATCGTTAGATAGGTCAGTCATTCTTACCTACCCCCGTGGGTAGGCACACGGTTGAATAAAACAGTCTAACTTACGTACGCAGCAATGATAAAGATTAAATAAACGAATAAACGAGTCGAAACAAACCGAGCAGGTACACGCGAACACGGTACGACACGTCCGATCAGTCAGAGAGCTATCCGTAAAGTCCTTCGAGTTTTTTTCTTTTTTTTTATTCTTTATTTTTAATCGAAATTTCGTAATTTTTAAATTTCAAAAATTTTCCAAAAATCGAAAAGTTAATTTGGGCAGCTAAAATTTTGGTTTTGGATGTTTTTTGACATGCTCTTTTCAAAAATCCAACTCCCGTTCAAATCCGAGCCGGACACCTCAAGTAGTTCCCTTGTTAGTCTTATTCGAATAATAAACTGGAAATAAATTAATCGTAAATTAATCGATCAGAATTTTAACTTATCACCTCTCACCCATTGAAATTCCACTTCTCGCAAAATAAACTGACACACGATATTAGCAATCAAGCCACACTCGTTACATATGAAATTTAAAATTGGCAACGCAGCTTTCATTAATATTCAAGATTCGCTACACATCCTAATAACACATGTCAGCCCTCGTCGCGTATATTGAAATTACAAAATGAACGAAAATAACGACGAAAGTTACTTCTCGACGAATAGGTAAATTCACGAGTGAAACTAGATTTTATACAACACAATACAGCGAACTATCATGCTCGAGCTTTCTGTTATAATCATAATGAAGATCTCCTCAAATTTAACATTTGAACGACGCAACAAGTTGATTAAGCTTTTATCATATGACTAATTTTATTTAATCAAGGAAACATTTGCTTTGTATGAAAATGATAAATGGCGTCAAAGAAACTGCTTTGAAAAGGTTTTCGGTTAAACGTTTAAGCATATTAATAACCTTACAACTCAGATATATTAATTTATTAACGAATTTTTAATTATTATATCTACGTATCTACACATAGTTGCTTATATGTGTATCCTCGTAAGTACTTTAGGGTATGATACTTGAATAAAAATACGTATAAGTGAATAAGGCAACTCGTATATCCAAATTATATGCCTCTTTTTCGTATATTCCATGTTGAAAAGCCTACATATACAATATACATGCATAAGTCCTTCAACATTTGACAAACTCTCGTTTACTTGTATACTTTGTACTTGAATTCGTTTGTACTACTTGAATAGGTATCTCGAGCTCGAGCTTCGAATATCTACGATTATTATCATTTTTTTATCTTTTTTTTTGTTAGGTTATGTGTATTCAGTATTGGCCTTCAGCTAAGGTAAAAAGCGAAGACTATGGTAACCTGAATATTTCCATCCAGCATGAAGAAGAATTAGCAAATTTTCACATTCGTACTATTCGTGTGATACATAAAAAAGGAACGGTATGTAAATTTGTATTTATACTGGAACTCGATACTCATAGGCGCAAACGTAACCAGATTTCGAGAATTTCTCATAATCTCGCAACGTCCTGAAATTTAATTCATTTTTGTTGAAATTCATCTTCGAATCTACTTTCATTATACGTATGTATAATTGCATACGTAAGCAATGCCCAGGAGAAATAAAGATGAATCAGTTTGCGTACAAGTCTGCAACACAGTGTGACATTTTTATGTAACTCCGTGACAATGATATCCATTAGGAGGCTTCATTTGACGTCACATGTCACTCGTAACCACGACACGTCACCGTAATAACGACTTGTCATCATATCATGCTACTTGACATCTGAAATACTACCATGACGTGATCACATGTCACTTCTGACCATGGCAGGTCACCAAGACAAGGTTTGGTGACATGAAAAAATTATATTTTTCATTAAACACGATAATACGACGCATAACACGTTTTGAGAGGAAAAAAGTAATCACTTGTAATGCTACCATGACATGATCACATGTCACTCATGACTCATGAGCATGCCACGTCGTCATGGCAACGGTTACCATGACAACCACGTTACGTAATCATGACAACACAATGATATATCAACATAATATGTCATTATTCAGCTCACTATGACCTATCATCATAAATGTCATCCGACACATCACCACAACATGAGCATATGTTGCTGCTGACCATGACATAGTACCAGTGTTGCCAACACCTTATTTGAAAAAATCTTGAGATTCAGCCATGAAAAATCTTGGAAATCTTGGGATTTTTTTTCATCATGAGTATCGTTGGAAAGGGAATTTCAAGCTATTTCTAATGAGCTATAAAAAAGTTACAACAAAAGGAAAACAAAACATCTCGAAGATATCACTTCATATTTTTTTAAAAATCACAAGACAGCAAAAGCCTAAAAAATAAAAAAACTTTGGAATTAACATTCTTTGGTTTAAAAAGATATCGAGGAACATAACGTAGAGCTACCGTAGTGCTCTAACGTCAAATACAATATGGAAATTTTGCAAAATTAAACACTTGGTATTTTTGGTGATTACTAATTTTAATGAAATTTAATAAATTTTTCAAATTTTTGAAGAAAAAAAGAAAAACCTTGGGATTTTTTCAAAAATCTTGAGATCTTGGAGCAGTCTGGGGTGAGCATAAAAAATCTTACAATCCCAAGAAAAATCCTGGGGATTGGCAACACTGCACATTACCATGCCAATGACACTCATCGTTCATGTCATTAAATATCATATGTCAATCATAACAGGTCACCATGAAAGTGATTTGTCATCGTATACATACTCATGATCATGATATGTCACAACAACAATGACGTGTCATCTTTGACATGTTACGATGCCATGAAAACATCAAAATTGTCACTCGTTAGTATGACAAGTTGCCACGACAACGACTTGTTCCACTTATGACCATAAATTGTCATCGTATACAACACTCATGACCATTATATGTCACAACAACAACGACGTGTCATCTTTGACATGTTACGATGCCATGAAAACATCAAAATTGTCACTCGTTAGTACGACAAGTTGCCACGACAACGACTTGTTCCACTTATGACCATAAATTGTCATCGTATACAACACTCATGACCATTATATGTCACAACAACAACGACGTGTCATCTTTGACATGTTACGATGCCATGAAAACATCAAAATTGTCACTCGTTAGTACGACAAGTTGCCACGACAACGACTTGTTCCACTTATGACCATAAATTGTCGTCGTATACAACACTCATGATCATTATGACATGTTACGATGCCATGAAAACATCAAAATTGTCACACATTAGCACGAGGAGTTTCCACAATAACGACTTGTCCCACTCATGACCATAAGACGTTACCATGGCAACTCTGTGACACTTTGTCGTGATGACTTTGCATGACAATTTTCAAGTATGTGTGCCACAGCCAATACCTTAAAATGTCAATAATATGGAGTTAATTTGGATGACATTTAATTAACGTAATCAGACCAAAAACAATTGTGTTGTTTACTTGTATTAAAATTTGAAAATGCAAAAAAAATTTTAATTGATAATTGATAAACATTAGAAATTCTTATCAATTTCATCTGTTCGGTATATAAAACATTTTTTGTAATTCCTCAAATTTCGCCACAATTCCGCTGTATTGTTAACTTCGCAAACAAAATTCCTCAATTAAGGTGTTTTTGTGAGAATCGGAGCAACTCGAGGGAAAAATTTTTGAAAAAAAAGTTAACAAAAATTGAGTAAATAATACTACTGACTACACTGATCATAGTAGGGCAATTGATCTGGCGAGATGAATGAAAAAAAAACCTTTATTTTCGTTAATTTCCACCAATAAAAATCAACTCGATCGTTTGTCAAAATGAAAATGGCGAACTTTCGATACCATTAATCTCTCCATTCTCGTTGCGATGGTTTATTCGAAGCGTTAATTTCTTCTTCGAGAGGAAAACTTAAGCCGTCAGCAATTTACGATTGGGGGAAAAAAATAACAAATCGCGTTGCCATTCAGTCGTATTTTACAGCCTTCTTGATGTATAACCTTAATAGGGTTGTTAAATTGTAGACAAATTTTAATTACCTAAGTTTCGCATTTCGCTTTAACTTTAATGCGGTTTTTTTTCCTAGCGCTTTTACGTGTATTTGGCGGGAAAAAATGGAAAAAATCGTACTCTCGTAAATTACCCGCCAAATTTTCTCTTGGTCCAATTGATATCTTCATCACGTCTGGGTAATTTATTCTAACGGAAAATTCATCTAGAGGTTTTATGTAGATTAATCGTGAAAAAAAATTATTTACATATTTTTAACATTAATTCATTTCATATATCAGTATATGTGTCGTATTTGATTTTTAAATTGTAATTTACATTTTTACGAGCGTCGATGTGTACACGATTATAATGTTCTGCGGATTGTTCATGTTTTTTTTTTAAATTATACGCTTTTCCGTAGGAAAAAAAATCATTTAGATGATAAATGGAGTTGAAAATGCGTCGATACTTTTAATCTTTTTATCACAGAGGGCGTAACTGTTTGTAGTTATTTTCACGCATCATTTAGCGTATTTTCTTATACATTTTGTCGTTCGCCATACGTTTCGGTGTAGATTAGACGAAAAGACGTTGAAAAATTATACGTTCTTATATTACGTTCGCACGAACGTTGTTTTTTTCTTATTTCATTTTAATGTAAGATACGTACGTAGTTTTACGAGAGTTTATTAATTTTTCTTGATTTTTACTACGTACCCGCTTGTAACTTTTACGCCGCAAAAGGTAATTGAGTTTGACAATGATAAACGACGTTGTTTTGAGGCGGCGACGGCAGCGGGCGCGAAAAAAAGATAGTTGTATCATTTTTCCTCCATTAATAACGCCACTTAAAAGAACCTTGTCCAGATATCGCCTGCTGCATGGAAAAATTGGAATTTTCTTCTGCTACGACTTATGATGTGTTTCGTTAATAGACGTAATGAAATTAAACGTTATTTACGAAATAATTACATCATAATGGTCTCAAGAATAAGAAAAATGTTTTAAAAATTATCAAAGAAGCGCTAACAGCTTTGATATGATAAAGGGGTCTATTTTAGCTGGAAAATTGATACGAAATTTTGAAATAACGAAAAGCCTCTCGTAATACATGCGGATTTCGGAATTTTAGTTTTTCTATAGAACCAAACAGACGCGGTGAAATAAAACGATATATGCCCTTCGGTGTATTTTTTTACGTTTAATGAAAAGATAAGCTTCGATAAATGGTTATCTTCGCGTTACTTTCAAGGAAAAAGAACGACGTTAAGCCTTGGATATGTTTGCGATCCGTTTTTGATTTTGCGCCTATGCTGTGTATCGGATTTTGGTAGTTTTTCCCTCCCCCTTGTTTCTTGTCTGCTGATATATTAGATGTCCGGCTGCGGAAATACGATGAATTCTGACATGATTTTTATACTCGGAATTATTTAGCCGGAAGAACGCGAAAGAACGTTGTTACAATTCCACTACACCGAATGGCCTTGTCATACGTGTCCTTTTTCGAACGCCATTTTGGAATTTCGTCGACGCATGAGAGCTGTGGTAGGATCGCGAATGGAACAAGAAGGACCAATCGTTGTTCACTGCAAGTAAGTGATGTCATCGTATTGATCTAATGAAGCGTTATTCGAGTTAGGACGTGGAAGATGATTTTTTTGAAAAATACCAATTTTGTTTCTCAGCAGTCGAGAAATCGATTTCGTTTTTTTTCGTTTTTGTTTTTACAACACTGACACAACGCATTTGCAGGCCCAACCAGAGAGGGGGAAGGGGGTTTCTCCCAAGGCAAGGATTTTTTAAGGGCCCGCGTGCGTTTTAAGCCCCATGTAAAAAATAATGGGTCCAAAAATATCGGGCCCTTTCAAGGGAAGCAGGTCCGTATAATTTCTCCCTGGCGCCCGGATTTTCTCTGCACAGCCCTGTATATTTGTTCAACCATAAATGACCAAACGCCATTTGATGGAGGAAAAAACAGTCAAAATGATCAAAAACGTCATGGGCTACCAGAAAGATCCATTATTTTTTACATGGGGCTTAAAACGCACGCGGGCCCTTAAAAAATCCTCGCCTTGGGAGAAACCCCCTTCCCCCTCTCTGGTTGGGCCTGCAAATGCGTTGTGTCAGTGTTGTAAAAACAAAAACAAAAACAAAAACGAAAAAAAACGAAATTATTTATAAATACGCAATAAAATGTAAAAGAAAATCTTCAATTTTTTGAAAACGTTTTTCCTCAAAAAACGAAAAAATAACTTTTTTTTTGTTTTTTTTTAAATTATTAAAAAGCCCAAAAATTTTTATTATGCCCACCTCACCCCAAACATCAACTTGTTTTGTTTGAAAAATGACATATTTTTGATATTTTACAAAATTCATGTTTTCGTGAAATAGTAAACAAAAAAAAAATAGAAAATGGCAACAGTAGTTGATAATTTATCCTTGAAATATCAAAAATATGTAATTTTTCAACCTAGTTGATGTTTGGGTAGAGCCACAGTGTTGCCAACCGTTAAGAATTTTCAACGATTTTCAAGAATTTTCAAGATAACAAGATAATCTCAAGAATTTTTTATGTTTTTGAGAAAAATCTTGAAAATTTGTTCAAATTTCTAAAAGTTAAGAAAATCTTGTGAATTTTTCATTATTTTGATAGAAAAAAGAAAGAAAATCTCTAGATTTTTTCATATGTTTGAGATAAATCTTATAAATTACTCAAATTTTTACAAATTAATACAATAAAACCAGAGAACCTAAAATTATAAAAAAATTCCTTTTTCTTTCTGTGTTGACATTTCTAATGTTGATGTTTTTTTTTTAAATTTTCAATACGTCGGTTCTGAGATTCTTTTCGTTGAGAAAAAATCTCGAAAATTTACAAGAATTTTCGAGACAACATCTCGGGGAAAAAAAGGGGTATTGATGGCAACACTGGCAGAGCAGCGTATAATAACATTTAAAAATAATACTTTTTTGTGCCATTTGACAACAACTAAAAGCAGAAAAAAAATTGATTTTTAAATTTTTTCACAAAATACATCATTTTACTTATTTTCAATCAAGTTGATGTTTGAAATAAGCTGAGCTTACTAAAATTTCAAAAAATAAAAAATAAAAAAAACAAAAAAATGTTATTTAAATATTGTTTTTTTTTTGTTTTAAATGAAACGAAAAAATTATTTTTTTTAAAAAACGTAACAATTTTTTTTTCGTCGGGCGTTTAAGTGTCATTTTTCTCAAAACTTTTTTTTAAATTTAAACCTTCAGCACGTTTGTGAACAAGTACAGACGTGTTTTTCAAAATGGATAAACCTACTGTGGGTTCAATGATTTTCACGTTATTTTGTAAACACGTTGTTCGAATTACAAAGAACAAAGCATTACTTTTTGAGAAATTCGTAAAATAGATTTTTTCTCATAAAATCAGATTCGTAATGAAACGAACTCTATAACGAATAAATTTCCTCTGAAAGAAAAAGAAAAAGGGGTATAAATGAGAAAAGACGAAAAAAAAAGCTGGTAAAAGTTGAAAATAGGTCCATTATCACTTGTTTCTTTTCATAATTAGGCAATTTATTTTCTCGAATATCTGCTGTTGTATCAATTTGATGATTTCGAAGTGAAAATTTTAGCATAAAGAACTACTTTTTTGTATTTAATTATTCGCGTTTTCTTCGGATATCGAGTTTTTTTTTCTCTGTTTTAATTTACGAATTCCATCAATTAATGTTTCGATTTATAAACAAGTACCTACGCCATTTCTAAATTAAATAGTTTAATCGAAGATGAGAAACGAAAAAATTCAGCGTTCAGTAGGTGTAAAAAGTTTAGTTTATGGAACAAAAAAAAGGGTTTTTGAAAGTTATAAAAACGTAGGTACTTTATCTAAAAGTAAATTATTCAAATAGTGGAGAAGTTCAATTATAAAATGGACTCGATTGTGATTTTGTTCATGTAGCGACGGCGGTGGAAGATCTGGTGTTTATTTATGTATCGATGCTAATTTAGAATTAATGGAAGAAGAAGATAGCTTTAATGTTTTCGGTTATTTAAAAATGTTACGAAGATCTCGCAAAGGAATGGTGGAAACTTTGGTGAGTATTTTGTAAGCTTAATGTTAATGGAAATCTCGAGTATTTCGTAGTATCACGTTTCAAGTATGTTTTAAGACGAACGTCACGTGTTCGCTTGAATTAATACATAAACGAGACTCTTTCCTTGTGAAATATATGGGCAGCTTTCGGGGAGTAATTATGCATCAAGAAAGCAACGAAAACATTACTTGAAATTTCGTTCGGAGGTTGATACGTGTAATAATTTTAAATCTGTTATTGCGAATGACTTTATTCGCTGCATATACGAATTATTGGCTACAAGTCAAATAACTCGAGCGTTAGCCAAATTCACCGTGTAGAGGTATTGAATAAGTCACATATAACTTTTTTATTTGCTATCTACATTTCCACAAATACAACTTAATGCTGTAGTGATCATTTCTCGTGTAGATATATTTTTCAATTTTGAGTAACCTCGAAATTCAATAAATATTCAATTAATGAACAACGCAGTTATTTTTTTTGAATCTTTGAATGAAAAATTCGCCCGAAAAATCGCCAGAGTGCGCTTGAACTATTTTTTTTTCGAAGCAATGGCATCGTTATTTTTTTACTTTCAATATAATTGCTCTAATTAAAAAAAAGTTAGTAGAATTGGACCCTAGTGAAAAAAAGCTTAAGAGCTTTTAAGCATTTTTTTTGTTTATCGAGTTAAAGACGGTTTTTCTGTCATATTAAACACTTCATCACGAATCCACCTATTAATTCATATCACGATATAGTTTCGCTAGACAGCGCTTATAACCCGCTTAATTCTAAACATCTGTCAAAGCTAAGTTCATTTCTCATTTGAAACTTTTGCTTGTACTACGTCGGAAAATACGTTGAAACTTTCGCGGTTGAAAAATTATTGAAAAATCGACTCAACAATAATACACCGGAGATTCAGCGGCGAAAATATTAATACGCTGAATTTATTTTTCCCTTGTTTATCGAAGTAAAATAATTCGCGAGGTAAAAGGGTACTTCAACTTCGTTGAAAGATAGAAAAATTCAAGGTGGGACCTTCGGTGATATTCGAAAAGAAATAAAATGGATTTTGGTATCGCCTTGGGCGCTAAGATAGGTTTTAGCGTCGAATAAAAAAGTACCTAAATAATACCATAATACAATTCCTTTCGATAGTGTTATATTTTCATTTAACGTTTGCGATATTCGTTCTCGTTTTGAAATTTGATTTGAAATCTATTCGGAATTTATAAAGAAAGCTAGCGCGAGGCGATAATAAACGGTACTTCAGTTACCTTTGTTTTTTCCTTTTGGCAACACTGCTCGTAGGAGCGTTGCAATCGAATCTCTTATCAGTTGAAGTTTTGGTATTACGCCAGAAGGTTGTGTATCGTGTTACTTTTTTCCTTCGAATTACATAATTAAATAATTGGATTGGTTTTTTTTTCTCACCTCAGGACCAATATAGATTTATTTATGATACGTTAGAAGAATTCGTGATATGCGGTATTTCTTGGTTTCCCGTCAAAGAACTTTCGCAAAGACTGAAAATGAAATCGATAAGAGATTCCTACACGAAATTAAACGAATATCAAAGAGAATACCAGGTAGATTGTGTTTTCTTTTGCATCGTAAAACTACGAATGATTTAATTTCGATAGAGTTCGTTTTCAGCAAATTTGTAAAATGACGCCTCGATTCACGATTGGAGACTGCGCCGGTGGCCATCGAGGTGATAACAGAGAGAAAAATCGCGACGTTTTAGTCGTTCCACGTGAGTATCATTAAGACTAACACTTTTGACAAACACGCGCTTCGCTGAAAAAACTTCTGTGAGAGCTTTGGCCCCGCTTTTTCATCTCGTTCTAGTTTAAACGTTCGTATCGACTACGCAGAAAAAGCGTTGATAGAAGTTCAAAAACGATGCTGCTTCTGGTTTATTTCGTGCCTTTAAAAGTCCCTATTTCTCGTATATTATTTTATTTACGAGATGTACCGACTGTATCCTCTCTACACGCCAACAACCCTTGTTAATGATGGTTGATCCACGTGATGTAGTATTTTAACTGTGTTGTTTTATATTTTTCAGCTGATAATTTCCGACCTTATTTGATATCATTCCAAGGGAACAATTATACGGATTATATTAACGCCGTTTTCGTTGATGTGAGTATTGTTGCTGTTGCGTTTGCTGGTTGCTTATCTTGTTTCTTTTATTCGAACAGGATTATCGTCGAATTGATACTTGTTTGGTGATCTTTCTTTATGCCTTTTTGACATGGAGATATCTTATCTACGGAGGTCAATTCTTGGAGTTTCTTACATAATAGAAGAATGTTGAGGGAAGGGGGTGTTATGATCAGGGAGCGGATTTTCATGTTTTTATATGTTTGGCATTTTTGAAGTAGAAGCAGTATACGAGTATTAAGCACACTTTCACGTTTCAGGTCATTCTAAGAAAAACGAGCCCTATTTTGTTTTGCATATTTTCCCATTATAAGCCGCATATTCAAACATTTTGGCGCATATTTGGCCAAATTTTCGATTTTTAACACATATTTTGCTAATTCGCATAATTTTTCGAAAAAAACACGTTTCCCTTCAATTTTCGAACTTTGACAATTTTTTTTTCAACACTGCAGAAAAGAAAGTTCTTACTAGCGCTCCAAGCGTCAATTATTCAAGATGATTGTCGAAGAAATTTCACCGTTGAAAATCTAAGATACCATATGTTGATCTCTTTTTATACTAAGTTTGGCCAAAACGAAGAAGACGAATAAAAATTTTCTTAATTTCTGTAAAAATTCTTTAATTTCTGTTAAAATTGTGCAATTTTTCCATTTTTCAGCACGATTTCACCAAAAATTTACATTTCGACCGCGAAATCAAGTAGATGGAGTCATGCTCTTTAAAATGACACCCATATCGTTGTCGCATATTTTTTTGTTTTTAGAGCATATTTTACTCACTTTTAGCGCATAAATATGTCATATTTTTCCGTTATAAAACGCATGAAAATCCGCTCCATGGTTATGATCGTATAGGAAGATTGATTATTTTCGCTTTTCACCGCCCAAGAGAAATGAGTCAATGAGAGTGACAAGAGCGAGAAAAAGTTCTTTGGGACTGCAGGCTCTACATGACGAAGGGGGGCGAAAAAATTTACCTTTAATGGTTTCAACGCAATGTAATTTTTGGCATTTTTCGAAGTAATTTTTTATATCCAATTTTTTCATTCTTTCAAGCAACTATTTTTTCACTTTTAAACTTACCACGAATGAATTTAATTATAAAACACCCTGCATAATGTTGTATCCTTTTTTTTTAATTAAACCGAAATTGTCAACTGAATCATCGCGCATGCGTCATGTTGAGATAAAAAATAATAAAAACAACGAAATAACACCACTTGCAAAGTATTATAATTTTTTTCATTAACGAAAATCTTTCGCAGAAAAAACGCTCGTTTTGGGAGGATACGTAAAGGCGAAAGATGGACGATGTATTTTATGGGCGCAGCATTCGCATAGTAATTTATTTCAGCGGGGCGGTGGAGCGGTAAAGGGTTGAAGAAGTTTTTTAGAGGTTCAAAAACCGCCTATGTTTATCAGATTAAGTAATCTTACACGTGCCGTGAATATATGCTCGCTGATTCGTATCGTTCAATATACCTGAGCTTCGGCTCACACTTACAGATACTCATACATTTACATTAGGGTAACATTATGTAGGTTTATTTACATTTACTGCGAACATTATACAAGGCGTTGGAACAATAAACGACGAATTCGGCTATTTGCGTAGTTGACCCATATTTTTAAGTGATCGCCAAATCGTTGTGGAAATCTCGATGTAGTATTTTACGAGAAGAAAATGAGATGGTTTAAAGTAAAACGCAGGTTAAGGGTTGAATTTGCGTTGAATAAAACATACTCCCGTTACATAATTTATTTGTACGGAATTCTTTTTCTATGCGATTTTATCGCGTGGAAAAAAAACAACCCTGAAATATTCATAATTTCATCGAGACCCTATAACCATTTAAATTCATACCAAAAGCATCTTTATATTTAAGTATAAACTTGTAATTATACTTTGATTATTATCGCCAAAAGTACTTTTCATGTACGAATGTAAATATAATTTTAAACATCTTGATATTTAACCCCGACTAATGTATAATTTCATTTTTTTTCTAGGGTTATACAAAACCTCGTGAATATATCGTAACCGAATGGCCTTTGAAGCATACTCCGGGAGAGTTTTGGTCTCTAGTATACGACTACGAGTGTTCAGCAGTTGTTGTTTTATGTTTACCGCCAAAAGATTCGGTATTAAAGTGTTTAATAACTATTTTATGTACGCTTGTATGTAAAGCGAAGTTACCAAGTATTTAAAACTTGGTAATTGGATTTATATACTTTTAAGAAGCGTCATGTAACGTGAACCGTTGAGATCGTCTTTCACGAAATATTCTCCAGAAACAGCTTTATAATTTTCACACGAGATAATCTCGATTTGAGTTTTTTGTGTCTTTGAAGGATAAATTACTTTTTAAATGATGAGCCATTAATTAAGTATATTTTTAGATCAACGGTGTAAAAAGTCAGTTTAATTTTAGTAATTTGAAAAATCAAGTAATCATGGAAGTTTAAAATAGACTCGCTCGAGACTCAGGTTTGAATCCAAATAAAATATAGTAAAATAAATAAAGGATTTTTTAATGGCAGAAGCTCGTTTTAAATACTTATTTTTGCAACGAAGAATCGCGGTGATATTTTATGGTTTTTATTTTTATTTGCAATTTAGATTTTTTTCTTTGTCGGTGTTATTCTCGAGTATGATATAAACGATGCGTTTTTTCATCATAGAAAATGTTTACTTTGATAAGTGCATAAACATTATGACGCGATATCGTTTGCAAAATGATTTAATTATTTTAATGCAATTCAACAAATTTTCGCAGCGGTGTTTTCTTGTGGAATGTAAGCTTAGATGGTAATATGAAGTGATAGTGAACATGAACGTAAAGAGGAAGGGGAGCAATTAAAAAAAATTTATTTCAGTATTAAAATTCAAGATTTCAGATTTGAAAAATGGTTTACAATTTTCAGCATTGATTACTCGGTTTTCATGTTCAAGGAATCGAAAATTTAGATTTCGATATTTGGCGTAAATAATTATTTCAATTTCGTGATATAGTATTTTGATTTTGATAGTTGATATTTTGATTTCGATAATCGATATTTTAATTCTGATAATCGATATTTCAATTTTGATAGTTGATATTTTGATTTCAATAATCGATATTTTAATTTTTATAATTGATATTTTAATTTCGATAATCGATATTTCAACTTTGATAGTTGATATTTCAATTTCAATAATCGATATTTCAATTTTGATACTTGATATTTCAATTTCAATAGTCGATATTTTGATTTCAATAATCAATATTTTAATTTTGATAATCGATATTTAAATTCTGATAATCGATATTTCAATTTTGATAGTTGATATTTTGATTTCAACAATCGATATTTTAGTTTTGATGGTCAATATTTTGATTTCAATAGTTGATATTTTGATTTCAATAATTGATATTTTGATTTCGATAGTCGATATTTTAATTTTTATAATCGATATTTTAATTTCGATAGTTGATATTTTAATTTTTATAATCGATATTCTGATTTCAATAATCGATATTTCAATTTTGATAGTTGATATTTCAATTTCAATAGTCGATATTTTCATTTCAATAATCGATATTTTTATTTTGATAATCGATATTTTAATTTTGATAATCGATATTTTAATTCTGATAATCGATATTTTGATTTCGATAGTCGGTATTTCGATTTCGATAATCGATATTTTAATTTTGATAATCGATATTTTAATTCTGATAATCGATATTTCAATTTTGATAGTCGATATTTTGATTTCGATAGTCGGTATTTTGGTTTCGATAGTCAATATTTTAATTTCGATGATCGATATTTCGATTTTGATAATCGATATCTTAATTTTATTAGTCGATATTTTGATTTCAATGATCAATATTTCAGTTTTGATAATCGATGTTTCAATTTTGATAATCGATATTCTAATTTCGACAGTTCGATTTCAGTCTTTTAAAAAACAATTATCAGAATCGAAACATCGCGATCCAAAAAATCGATTTTTAAGCATCAAAAATTGAGTATCAAAATAGTTTCCATGACTAAAATAACAAAATGAAAAAATCTCGAGTTTTGAAATCGATATTTTTCCTTGCGAACTAAAACGTGAAAATTATTTCAATTTCAGAATCAATATTTTGTTTTTGCAGTAAAAAAAAACAAGATTTTTTTTATTTTGAAAAAATAAGCAGTTCTTACATTTATTGTCAAAAAAATAAAAATTATGTTTTAAAATTCATAAACCCTTTTTTAATGATTTTTTTAAAATTTATTTTTAATCGCCGGAAAATTTACAAAAACAATAGTGACTTGAACAATATTTTTTTAAAATGACGCGGACCTACATTGAATTTTTTTTTAAATTTATCTTTCTATACGAATTATTTATTTTTAAATGACTAATATTAATATTTTATGCTCGTAATTTTTTCAAGTCTTTATTTTTGTCGTTTTTGCATAATTCAAGACCAATGGTATTTTCAGGCTTTAGCCTTATTAAAATAAAACACCAATTGATCGGTAAATTTGACGCAACAAGTAGCCTTTTTGTTGTTACTCGCACATAAGCACTTTAATATGATGAATCGACGACAAAAATATTAGTATTGTAATTCACTATTCACTCACCTATATGATCGATCTTTCGTTGTAGAAACGAAATAAAGTCAACATATATAACATTATAATATGATTGTATAACGCTGAAGATACACAATCGAGTATTCTATAATAATAGCTACAACGACTCGATAATGTTTCACCTCAGATATCAAACTCCACTTAGATTTCTTTTCAATCCTTGTTCATATTTTTTTCCTACATTCGGATACCTTTACCTACTTAAAGTTAGCTCGTTAAATTGTTTAGTAATCGAGTTAAAATAACACCTTAATGAGGTTATTTCTAACGACAAAACAAATTATCAATAAAATACAACCATAGCTAGTACATTTTATGAAATTTCGAACTATTCTTTGAAAGAAAAACTAATTATGTAATTGAAAACTTTTTCCGGAGAAAAATATTTCTCTATGAACGTGTTGATGTTCATTATGAAATTCTCTGGTGTTTTATCTGCGCGCAGAATAAATTACTCGAGTTTATTTTTTAATCAATCGAAGCTAGAAAATACGATGTTTTATGATTTCAGCAACAATACCCTCCGTTTTGGCCGGAAGGAAGACATTCTAAAAAGTACGGTCCAGTGTTCACGATAGATCATATATCGCATAATCATTATAGCAATATAAAAACTTGGCTATTCCGTATAAATAAAAAAGTACGTATGCTTGGGATGAAAAAATAACACATTAACTCTTATAGAGCTTCGGTCATTCATTTCCCTCTCAGTTTTCCTCGTTATTCTTGCGTGCTATTTTAATATTTGTAAATTTTATATAAGGCTTTTTTTTCTCCTACACGTAGAACAAGTGCTTATCGTAGTTGGTGCATTTTTATTTTAAATTGCGGTATTGTGTAATGTAAATAGTAACGTTAGAAAGTTGTTATGGAGTAGAATAGTATAATAGTACGATTAACTATTTTCGGGAAGGTTTTTTCTCTCATTTTGCGGTCCCCTATAGCGATGGTTAAATATAAAACGATAAAATACACTTATGAAGAAAGTGAAGTAGAGTTTTGTCTAATCCATTTTTTGATCGCTTGCCAATCTCACAATAATCGTTCAAACTGCACCACGTTTCGTGAAACGTACACACGTGTATGTTTAATTCCAATTTTAGCCATCAAAATGGCCCCTGCTCGGCCTAAAAGGTTATTGAGTGCATTTTTCGTATTTATTAGTAACGTCTGTTCGGATCATCATCAGATGCGTTGTGGCATTTTCTCAATAAGGGAGAAAGGTCAAATTTTTTCCACCTTATAGACAGCTTTTTTCGTGGAGTTCATATTCGAAGATAATCACCAATTGTAGGAGATGACATAGGCAACGTGTCTAACATATATTTAATGTCTGTAGAAAGTTTTGCCTAACTTGAAATTTTAAGGAGCCGAGATATACCAAATTCATGGTTACTTCTTTACCCTCAAATAAATTCTATGCATACTAGAATTTTCAATTGGAAGAAAATTTGTTAAATTATGCAGAAAAAGTTACAAGAAGTGTTCATTTGCTGTCAAAATTACAAGCGTTACGGCGCAATTAAAACTTGTAAGTTATATAACGCCTTCAGTTTTAAAGTTATGCAAAAATAAGTTATTACATTTTTTGTAGATCTCATTGAGCTCTATAAAAAGAGGTAATAATGTAAGTCTATCTTAAAAACGGGTGATGCTATTGTGAATAATTTCAAATAAATTGGAATTTTTCAAGCAATTTTTATCAAATTTTTTAAAATGTTACTAGAACTGATAAGCGGCAATAAAAGTCTTGGCTATGACACGCAAAATCGGTAACGCAGTTGTCATGATAACCGTTGTCATAACAACGTATCATTGCTCATGAATGATAATCTTGATATTCTCATGTCATGATAACATGTCATAGACGACAGGTCATTGTTATGGTGCTTATTATGATGAACGTCGTTGGATGGTCAAGTGTCATGGTCGTGAGTGACATATGATCACGTCTTAGTGATATATCTCATGACCATATTATGATGACGGGTCATGGTGACCTGAATAATGACATCTGTGACAGCGTCTAGTAAAAGACACCTAAGAGTGAAAAACCAAATTTTACAGAAGAGCAGTGTAAAGTTTTGTGTTCGTTTTTTCATGTTTTTTTACGTTCTAAAAGCACTTCTGAGGTCTGAGATCACTTTCAATCGACAGCTGAGGAAATTTCAGACCAGAATCAAGAAAAAAATTTGACCAATTGACCCTAAAAATTTTTTTTGACCTTTCTCACTTCAAAAAAATGACAATTTGACAACAAGAAAAGCACTTTTGAGGTCGGAGACTACTTTCATTTGACAGCTGAGGAAATTTCAGACCAGAATCAAGAAAAAAAATGACTTATTTGACCCTAAAATTTTTTTTGACCTTTCTCACTTCAAAAAAATGACTATTTGACAATAAAAAATACACTTTTGAGGTCTAAGACTACTTTCATTCGACAGCTGAGGAAATTTCAGACCAGAATCAAGAAAAAAAATGACTTAATTGACCCCAAAATTTTTTTTGACTTTTCTCACTTCAAAAAAATGACAATTTGACAACAAAAAAAGCACTTTTGAGGTCTGAGATCACTTTCAATCGACAGCTGAGGAAATTTCAGACCAGAATCAAAAAAAAAATTTGACCAATTGACCCTACAACTTTTTTTGACCTTTTTCACTTCAAAAAAATGACAATTTGACAACAAGAAAAGCACTTTTGAGGTCGGAGACTACTTTCATTTGACAGCTGAGGAAATTTCAGACCAGAATCAAAAAAAAAATTTGACCAATTGACCCTAAAAATTTTTTTTGACCTTTCTTACTTCAAAAAAATGACCATTTGAAAAAAGCACTTCTGAGGTCTGAGACCACTTTCCTTCGACAGTTGAGAAAATTTCAGAGCAGAATCAAAAAAAAAATGTTGACCAATTAACCCTAAAAATTTTTTTTGACCTTTCTCACTTCAAAAAAATGATTTATTTGACAATGAAAAAATTACTTTTAAGGCTGAGACCACTTTTATTCAATTTTTCAAAATATTCTCTCGTAAGAGTTATTCGAACTTCGCAAATGTACGTAGACAAGATGGCGGCTCTGTATAGTTTTAATGGTTTTGTAGGCTAATGCACGAATGTTGAATGTTTGTAAATAATGCGCTTTTTTTTGCCTATTGCATGTTCTATATACGACGCAGGATAGCGAAATTTTGCACAGGAAATCTGTACAAGGCTTAGAAAAAAATAGAAAAGTAAGGCTCACTTGCAAATAAATTTGCGGTAACACGAGGTATTATTTTTTCATACCTTTGGTAAATTAACCAAATGTGCTTATTCGATAAAGAAATTTCCATCATAGGACATTCTAGATCTTGCGGCTTCTTTTTTCATAAATTCATCACGCTTGGGATATCCAATGAGGCGTAAGGCTTTCATGTGTGAAGCTTGGAAGCTTCGTAATAAAATTAACATGTCGAGGCACACATGCTGAAACTCTATTTCATTTTTTCAATGTATAAGTTCGTGTAATATGGTTATGCACAAGGGATTTTTTTCTTTTAATGACCAACGAGAGCGTTTTTTTCGCTGTAGTGGTCCGCGACGCGAATAATTCTCGCTTAATGGTCGCTTCATGTGGCATTTTTGTTTACGTCCTTTGGGGTACTAATGTTATCGGAGATTATGTACGATTTCGTTTACAGATCGTCTCGTTAACCGAATTAATGGCCGGAGTGAAGGCTCCTCCGAGAACCGTTCAATTGTTCCAGTTAACCTGCTGGCCGATGGGTCATCGCGTACCGACGTCTACTAATTCTTTGGTCGAGTTGATGAACATGGTGGAACGATGGAGGCAAAGGACCGATTACGGACCAGTAGTTGTCGTTTCGCAGTACGTGAGATGATTTTTATGGCATTTGAGAGATCTTGGGGTAACGTGGTGTGTTTTTAGCGATGGAAGAGGTAGATGCGGGGTGTATTGTGCTGCGAATGCTTGTATCGAACAGGTCATACAACACGGAGAAGTTGATATTTTTCAAGCTGTCAAAACTGTACGAAGACATAGGCCGCAATTGATTGAGAACATGGTAATTTTTATGGAGATCATAATACATTTTTGATGAAACAAATAACGAATTTTGAAATAAATCATTTCATATGTTGTCCCTGCATTTACTGCACTATGCAAATTTATTAACAATACTTTGTTTACAGACCGAATACAAATACTGCTACGATTTAGTCCTCCACTACGTCCTTCACTACCTAGATAAAGACTTGAAAGAGAAGAAATGAGAATGTGAGATACAGAACCAATGGTTCTCACAAGTCGGTCGCGGCAAAACCTTACCTCTTACACCGGAAGACGAAACCTGCACCGGTGATCCGGACTTATACGGGATGAAACCTCACATCGCCGAAGTCCCCGTACCATCACCGGGCAAATACGTAATCTCGAAGAAATTCGAGATCACCGATAGTCCATCTCTGATCCCAGCCCAACGTCCGAATTTACTCTCAACAAGCGGTCGATGCTTCACCATCGATAAACCAACGAGAACGCTTCAGCGTAACCCAACGCTGCAAACTCCTAGTACCAAATCTTCGACGAGCGAGAAGCTAAAAACGCGCAAATTACTGAAAGCGTATTCCAAACGAACAAATAATCCTCCTTTATCTATGTACGACGAAAATTTCATACGATACGTTAACGAATTAGATTCGTATTTCAAACAATCCGAGCTTAGGCATCAGAACAGCGTCGATTTGGCGAATTTATCAAAAGATTCATCCGAGAATCGTTTATCTTTGCGTAGGAAGAAATTCATGTGGAATCAAGCCGCTAAGACGTCGACGATACCGCAAATCTCGTTGAATTCGTTCGACGTCTCTTCTACCGATCTAGATACGTTGGAGGTATCGATGAAAACCACAACCTCGGATAACGCTTCTCACTACGCTACGCCTACCGATCAAGATATATCCTTTATAACGGCACAGGACACGCAATCGTTATGCGTCACTCCAGACCAAGCTACCGCCTCGGATATGTCTTGTTATTTAACAGCAGAACAGAATTCCAGCCTGGAGACCGACACGTTTGTATATGAGATCGCCAAACAAGGCACAAGTAGTCAGGAAACCCTCTTTAATGAATCGTTCGAATACGATTTCCAATCATCTATTGATTCCTTCGAAAGTGAAGAATTCGGCGAAGAGTCCTGTGCGGCTAAACTATCGAGGATAAGTTTAAACGTCGACGAGACCAGATGTACTTACGACGACGATTTAGATCAACTTTCTGATCTAGAGGCCGAAGCCGAAGACGTGCTTTGCGATTTAAACGCCAAAATCGCCAAACCAATTACTATCTCGGAAATAGTAGATAATCGAACGAAGAACGTATTGAATTCGATGACGAATGCGAAAGCCAAAGAAAGACGGTCGAATTTCGTCCGCAGTACGTGCATCGACCTGGAAGACGAAACGAAAAACAACGATAGTCAAGCTAACGTTATCGTATTAGAAGAGCAAGAACCTAAAAAAGAGTCTTATTTGAAATGTTGCCCAGCTTAACGATATTTTTTTCTTTGTTTTGTTTTTTAAGGTGATAACCGATATTTGTCGTTATTATGTGTATCTTTTTATTAACTTTTTTCCCTATTTCTCGTCATATTTGTACGCTCATACGGTGTTCACATAGACTTAACGATTCCAAAAATCGACTGTGATACTGTAAAGGAACAAAAAAAAACGTGTAGGTTACCATTATCATCTATTACCATAAACTATACGTATTTGTTCGAAGAGCTCCTCTTCGAAGTATACTTCAATTTTGATATTTTTATCGCGATAATTAATTTTTTTTAATTATGAATCGTAATTAAAAAATCATCCCGTGTATACGATTAAATACTCGGGCAGCGAATCGGTACGTATAAAGATACCGTCCATAAATGGATATTAATTTGTTCGCCTTCTTTGTATTCTTCAACACTTCTCGTTCATTTGTGTACAATGATGGAATGTAATATAAATGTGTAAGTTGGAATTTTTTACAATACATTTATCGTTTTAATGCAGTTTTTATTGAGTTTATCACTATTTATTTATCATTTGTATTCGTTGTGTATTTCGCATTTCATGATATCACATGTCTTCGATCTGAAATAGCTGAAAAATATACTAAAAAATGTACATTTTCCCAAGAACTTCATAATTAATTATACACTTATCAATGATTACAAAACAAGTCATTTATTTCGAAAAATCCCATAACAATGATTTTTTCAAAACAAAAGAATTCAAAACAAAATTTCTCATTGACTAGACAACTGTCAAAACAGTGTTTACAATTCCAAAAAAACAAATAATTTTTAAACACGGAAGTTGTACAATAACAAAAGCGATATCACAATTCACAAGTTCATAATCTGCACCAAGACGCGATTAAATTGAAAACAGCATTTTTATGGGTATTTGCCAACTTCGAATTCAACACGGTGACGACTTCTTTCGACAGTAAATCCATATTTCGGTGCAATATATCGCGAAATTTTTGCTTATCTCGTTGAATAGCGTTGTTCATCAATTGTTCAGCGTTTTCGTTACCTTCGACTTCTAAACCACTGATATTTATCTGTAGGAAAAATAACCATTAAAATGTTTGAAGATTTGGTTACGCAACGATGTAACAAGTTACTCGAGCATCTTCGAAATCACCGGTTAACGTAACGTTATTTATTCTAATCGTGGTCTCTTCTTCTTGAAAATGTACATATGCTGTCATTACAAAATTCAACACCGAAATTCTACGGTAAAAATATAATTACACTCAACATACACGTCAATTTGATATGCAATATTACCTGAATCTACCAGCACCATAGACTCTTTTATTATCAACACTTCCACGTAATATATACGTCTCGGTAAGATGAGCGATTGGCCATCTCGCCACGATGTGAAATTTACCTTCGGCCATATTCACGTTAATAGATTCGACTTGAAAATCAGCGGTATTATGAAGTCTCGTATCCTGCGAAATTATATCCAACCTGGACCAAGCAAACACATCAGAAGTAAGTTATCATCGTATGATATCGTAACTTACGCTATATTTTCAAATCTCCAAGACTCTATGCTGCCTCCAGTCACCGGTATGCCATCTTCCATCGCTTGCAATTGACTAATGTGGCTTTTGATATAATCTAAACCTCGTCTTAAGCAGTCGGCCATTTGTTGGTCGCTAATTCGTGATACTAACGACTGTGATACTTGTTCTGTGAAACAACGATGTGATAAGTAATAAATTACGTCAACTGAATATATGATACTTACTCTGAAACCCGAATATATTATAAACGGCCATAATATTGGGTAATTCTCTAACTGTATTTTTTTTACAGTTATCCGCAACGAACGTCATTAAGAATTGTACAACTTTACCAAGAGATTTCTCGTCCATTATTCCGGTCTTATTAGAGAATTTCTGCAAGATTAGAAACCATTAAGATTATAGAAAGAAATCGAGCATTACGCGATGTTATTCGTTTTACGACATTATTTTATATTAACACGTGACATTTTGTATATATTACGTGAATTTTTCCTCTGATACGTACCGACGAAAAATTTTATCGCTAATGTTGCCAAATAATGAATTGAATTTTTATATAAATTTTTTTTGATAATTACCAACTGCCAATTATTTCTCAAATCCTCTTCCGAAAATACCCGAAGTATTCCGAAAGGAAGTTGCAAAACAGTCTTAGAATTTCGGGTGGCTCCAGACTCAGGTTACAAAAAGTAATGAAAAATGTTTCAATCGACCTTTTTCGATTATACGATCTTGCAACACTGATTCATATCAATTTGCGTTATCTATTATCAATCAAAATAAATTCCTCCCAAGCTCCTCGTAAAATAACCAACACAACTAATAACTAAATGCATTTATTAAAAAACTAAGAAAACAAATATTATCAACTACATTGCACCCGATATAAGTAAAATACCGCGCTTTAAGCAACACAATATATAAAATTGCTAACACAAATGGAAGCGCCAGACTGTACTCGACTCTACCTTTGTACTCATTGCACGGTATTGGACGTCCGACAATAAACTAAAATTAAAAAATATCATCGAGTATTACATTGTGCGAGTATATAACACGATTGCGTAATAAAATTATACAAATACCTAACCATACATTTAAAGCATTTACAGATGGACGGGAGAATTTGAAACAAAAAACCTTATAATACTGGAATGTAGGCTGTAGATGAGATAAAAATACTATGGTGAATTTTAAATACCGATAATTCCTCGACAGTCTTAACGCCTCACACCATTCACCATAGAACACTCATATCAGAGTTTCAAAGAAAAAAAAAGCAATTATCGTCACTGTTTTGTGCCGTCTCGAAAATCCAAACCATTATCATCGAACGTAACAAAAAAAAAAAAACGTACAGAAAGAAAAAAAATCTTACAATTATTGTAAAAACGAGTTAACAAAAAACATATAAAATAAGAATATACATTTAAAAAGACATACTTAAAATTAAATACAAATAAAAAAAGAAAAACATTTAAATAAAGCCAAATTAAATACTCCTACGCACTTTCACCTATACGAAGAGAACACTCGGAATTAACTTGCTTAAAAAATACAAGATCAAGATACGAGGACATTTTCCATTATGGCACACGTAACTTAAAGGAAATTAGTAAATTTAAATCCAATAATGAGTATTAAAGAAACAAAACAGCCGGAAAATGCACTAACAGCGCCGATAGTATTGGAGTGTTTAAATGCTATAAATGGCACAACTGTATACTTTTTCATTTATACATAAAAACAAAAACGAAAATGCTATTATCTATGGATTATTAAAGCGATACACATTTATGATTGAATATCGTAACATTTATCCGTATAAGTAGTAAAAATCACACCAATACATAGAAATAATTTAGCAGCTTCATCTGTGAAGATGAAAAATCAAGTAAATTTCACGTTACGATTGCACGTTATAAATTACGAATAAAATCGTACTTAGAATTCCAACGGTTGATCTCCGCTGCCATTGAAATCGTCATCGTCATCGCTATCGTCATCGTCATCATCATCGCTATTATTGTTCACTTTCTTATTCATCAAATTATCAATATCGTTAGATTTCGTGTCAAATTTCACCGCATCTTGAGTTGTCTTCTCGGTGGCTCCGGATTTGATGAAATATAAATCTACGTAAAACCAGACGTCAGAATATCTACATAAACGTTTGCACTATAAAAAAATAAAAATACCGCAATCGACTTTTCCGTGGGTTCTCGAATTCGGGAATTCAACTCCGTGCTTGTTAACACACCAGCACATTCCGGTAGCTGAATGGCACTGCATCGGGTCGTAGTACCCTTCTGAGTCGCAAGTAGGAACGTAAACTCCACCTGGACGAAAACAATGATGTAATAATGTATTTTAATTAAAATCACGAGGTACTTACTCATAATGTGTTGCGGTATGCGTTTCCGTACCGCGGCGCAAGGTCTTTCGGATTTCATGAAACAATAACACCATTCATACGGACTAATGAAGATATCCCTAGGAGATTTGGAACATATTTAGCGATTTTTCTAATTAAATCAACAATACAATAAACCAATATACCTATTAGTATCGCACATATCGAGGAAAGGCTTAATACAATGTTCATTCTGATCATGTTCCAAATCGTATAATTCCTGAAGAGTAAGTTGCCCGTCGCCATCTAAGTCTAAATGCTTAAACATCCATATAACCTCTGGTTTACATCCAAAAGATATAATTTCTAGAGAAAAAACAATTAAATTTCAACAATCGCTTTCGCTTTTACAAAAAAACATAATCAATGAACGGAAATAAGAAAAACAACAATTTACCTTTTCCTTTGTACTCAGGTCTTCTTTTGTTTTCCGCTTTTATAACAGAAAACCAATCCAATAATCGATTACCCATACTTTTCAAAGCGGCTTCCGAGCATTCCTTCTTTTTATTCGGTTTAACCTGCGATGGTTTCTCGTCGCTGACTTCGTTTTCGCCCCGAGACCGGTCTTTATCGTGATAATAAGGCGTTTCGGTATTAAAATACAAATCCTATAAAACAAAAATCCTTTTAAGCTTCGATTTGTATTTATAAATTTAATAAACCGCTGCACACTTCGTTAATAAATCGCAACGACTGCTCGATGAAACGTTAATCTACACAGTTCCGTTGAATGGTAATTAAAAATTGAAAATTGAAAATTCTCCGCGAAGTAATTACCAACGCGGTGTTGTTTCACGGTTTTTATTCACGTTTGTCATTATTTTTTTTTAATAAATTAACGTTGCGCGGGTTCTTTCACGTTGGCGGGATTACGACGGGGAAATATAATTTATCGACGGAGTTTCGCGTTTATTAGGAAAATTATTCAAATTTAAATTTCCCAAGAATACGCCAAAGTGGTACAAATCAACGAGTTCGTGAGTTTTTGAGAAAAAATCACAAATTAGAAATTCCGCTCGTTCGTTGAAACAATGTAACTTGATGAAGATTAAATTTCGAAAAATTACCATAAATTTTTCGAAATGAAATTTACTCGGAGAGACGTTAAATTTTTCGTTTAATGGATTTTAATGACCCCTGAATTCTTTAAATTTCCATTTGCATTTTTTTTAAGAAACGAAAAAACATCACGAATTTTGCCAACATTTAATGAAGATCCTTTTTTCTAAACAAGCCTCTTCTCCCCCCCCCCCACCATCCTTAAATAACTTATTCGTAATAAGGAGCCAAGTTGAACACGTAATTGCGGAGGAATTTCAATACTAAAAATTTTCCAGTTGGAAAGTAATATTTTTAAAAACGTTGAAAATTTGTTTCTCAAAAATACTCGACTTCCGACTTTTCGTCGGTAAAATATTGAAATAATCGTTTAATTTTAAATAATCTAGGAACCAAACGCTAAAAATGACGGGAACCGGATACCGGCAGTGGATTTCGCACAATTTGAACCCTCTGAGTACGAATAAATTGCTGGTATTTCGAAAAAAAGGTTACAAGTCCCTCAAAATTGAGCTTAAAGTTAAAAATTGAGCTTTTTTGAAAAAATCTCAAAAAATTGAGAAATCAACCGATTGAGTTGGTCTATAGCTCATTAGAAAGAGAATTTTCTCAGCTTTCCAACGATGTATAGGAACTTATATTTCACTCAACATTTCACTCATATTTGAGAAAAAACTCAAAAATTCGTCTTTCTGGCAGACAAATTTTATTTTATTTACAATTTTTTTCAAAACTGAAGCTTTCACGTTGAAAAATGTTCAAATAAAAGTTACTCGTCAAACTTTTTTCTTTAAAATGAGCTATTAACGAAGTTCATAGCTTGAGTAGAACTCAAGAAATTCCTCAGAAACCATGCGGAAACGTAGGATTGAAGGAGTATCAGCTTTGAACTGAGCCATTTTTTTGTAAAACAAAGTTTTGTTGAGCTGGTAATGAAAAATTTTCATGTACAGGGTAAAAAATCACCAAAAACTCTTTTACTTCATCTATTTGTAACTCAAACTCTTGGCTAGATACCTCAAATTTCTTATGGATAATTTTGTAGAGAATTTGATGAACTTCAATTTGAAACTGAGATATTTCTGATTGAATCGATTCTCAATATACTAGAAGCAAAAAACTAAATCTACGCCACTTTTTCTTGAAAATCCGGGGAAAAGTTCTATTTTCAATTGCATATGGGATGCAAATGTTTTGAGTGGGGCTACCTTTTATGGTGTTCATTTTGTAGAGAATTTGAGGGGCTTTAATTTAGAATGGAAATTTTTCTTGTTATACCAGTTTTAACGGGGATAAAAGCAAAAAACTGGTTGGGGGTTCAAGATCCTCATAAATGAGGGGGGATCTGGAGTTCTACTCAAGCTATGAACTTCGTTAATAGCTCATTTTAAAGAAAAAAGTTTGACGAGTAACTTTTATTTGAACATTTTTCAACGTGAAAGCTTCGGTTTTGAAAAAAATCGTAAATAAAACAAAATTTGTCTGCCAGAAAGACGAATTTTTGAGTTTTTCCTCAAATATGAGTGAAATGTTGAGTGAAACATAAGTTCCTATACATCGTTGGAAAGCTGAGAAAATTCTCTTTCTAATGAGCTATAGATCAACTCAATCGGTTAATTTCTCAGTTTTTTGAGATTTATTCAAAAAAGCTCAAATTTTCAACTTCAAGCTCAATTTTGAGGGACTTGTAACCTTTTTTTCGAAGTATCGGCAATTTATTCGTACTCAGGGGGTTCAAATTGTATGAAATCCACTGCTGGTATCCGGTTGCCATTATTTTAGCATTTGGTACCTAGACTAAAATATCAAAATTAAAAGTGAAATAAAATAATTAAAATAGAAATCCGAATTTTTAACCCCCCCCCCCCCGTCTTCTCACATCCACGTATTTTCCCTCTTTTCACGTCAAACATTTCATTTATAACTTCGAGATTTGGCAACAATAAAATAAATTTTCACAATGGTGATCATCTGTAGCATCAGGAATTGACGAGAGTAATAAAAATAACATTTTCCATACAAAGTCTTGGAAATTCCCGAATCGTTGAAATTAATCAATGAATCGTATACATCAATCGTGTTGGTCATTGCGAGAATACTGATTATTTTATCTCCTTTTTAACAAATTTTAAGCAAGACGCAACCAGGTGTAAGTTGTTCTCCTCTGTTGTGATTTCTTAATATCGTTTTTATTCTCATTCATTATGTTCTGCGCGGTTGTGTTGTTTTTGTACTTTTTTCCCTCGCGAATGTTATAAAATTTGGAAGATAAATGGCGAATATCGTTTGACGATGACGTCATTCAAGTGAAGATGTGATTCTAATTTCCAAGACTATTGATTTTCAAGAAAAGGACGTCGTAATTTTTTCATCCTACACGGGACATCCTTGATTTGAGATATTAATCGCAAGTTACTAATTTTTTTTTTATACTTTTATACCTTATATTTGTACTTTTATACTTATTTATCGCTTGTGAACTCGAAATATTCTCCATCGAGGTCGATTCGATCGTATTTTTTTTTTAAATTTATTTATTCCTTTCAATTTCTTTTATATAAAGCATCGAAAAAAAATCTTAAAAATGCAGAAAAATTCGTATCAACTGGCAACACTGCATATACATTCATCATTATTTATTTTGTATACGTGAAGTTTCTCTAGTTACGAAAATTACTTGCTCAAAGGGTTTCTTCCTCATCCCTCCCTTGCGATTTACAAATAGATACAGTTGAGTCAATGGAAGCGAATCAAATTTCGCTTAAAAGTTGTATCGATTTTTCGACAACAAAATGAAGCTTTTAGAAAATGAACAAAAGAAAAACAATCCTATTACACGAGTAATTTTAATTCGAATTTTTTCAAACATTGTTTCACTCGAGAAACAACCTCGTGTTATTTTTGGCCAATATTTTGAAATTCGAGAAACAAGGGGTTCAAACGAATTCGTAAAAATAACTAAAAAACATCTCTTCGGGGGAAGAACTCCGATACGTTTTTTTCCAATTTCTCAAAAGACATTTTTTTTTGAAATCCTTCGAAAATACGAACATCCAAGAGCTCGAAATTATCTACGATGAAAATCAATCGTAGCTTTTAACGGTGCCTCCGAAAATGGAAACATTTTTCGACTTTTCTGTTGTTTTTATTTACAATTCGTTAATACGCTAAAATGGGATATTCAAAGTAACTTAATTACTTTACAAACTCGACCACGAGCATCGATCTATTTTAAACTTGCCCATTAAAAATTTCACTACGTTGTTTATTACGAATCTTAACGGGATTTAAAACCATTACAAACGTTCGGCTTTATCTATAAATTTGCATGAAAATGTACACAAACGTCATGAAAGATTTCTAACAGTTTTCACTGTCGTAAATATTTAATCTAAATTGATTCGCCCTTTTTGGTAATCACGTTAAAATCTTCACGAGCTTTTGGGAATTTTCAAACATACGAATTTTAGTATAAAATCAATTAACAAAAATTGCTGATGTCGACATCTCTTTAAAAAAAAAACTTCAATTATAAATATAACTAGAAAAAATTATTTTGTTGATTCTCATAAAAGAGAAAAAAGGTTTCGAATGTAACTTTACCTTGTACGATTTAATATCGTTGTTCTTCGTATATTTAATATACTTATAATGTTTATTCTCGTATTTGAAATCTTCCGGAGTTAATGAGTATTTATCCATAATGCTTTGTTTACTTTCGACCTTTTTCTTGGGCTTCTCAAAACCATATTTGCTTTTACCAACCACCGAGTTACTTTGTTCTTTAGCCGCGTCTATAAAAAGAAAGAAAATATACAAATCTTTGAAATAATTTCCTTAATTAGAAGCAATTAAAAGGCTAAGAGACTTGAGAACTTTAAACCTCGAGTTTAGAGCGTCAATTAGCACCGCCAAATCGTGCAAAAAAAAAATCGATTCGGGGAAAGTTTTCCACGAACTTGAATGTAAGAAACTTTTTAGCCAATTAGACCAAAGTAAGGATATAAAAATTAAGACAGTTTTGTAAAAAGCTAATTGATAAACCTAAGTCACGTTTGCTTTCTAGAAGAGTCTTAAATGCACGAATAAATACCTCCGGTCGAGCTTTTGAGCGATTTTTTGATTAATTATTGTTCTACAGATTGAAAAGATAATTTTAAGCAACAATACTTACTTTTCAAACCCTTATTTTCCCAAGATTCATCCCCCTCGATAATAGAAACGCATGTATTACCTCAAATATTGATTTTAGGAAGAAAAACATTAGATGAAAATTATTCCTGGAAATTTTTTCCAAAATTTTGGTCACTACGAAAATTTACTATTGGAGTAACTATTCTTCCTTAAATTTAAGGAAATGTTCTTAAATAATATGCAAAACCTCGTTTTCTCAAATTTTTACGAGAAATATACAAAATTTAGTAACATTTGTAATCACATAAATTATTCAAAATCCATCTCATGCTTTCATGTTACTTCACATGCTACCATGACATGATCACATGTCACTCCTGAACATGACACGACACAATGACAATGAATAGTCTGAACACATTGTGATTACAAATTTGACTGAATTGTAGAAATTCAAGAGCACAGCATTTCCACTTTATTTAAGAACCATTTCCTCAAATTTGAGGAAAAATATCGCTCCAAATTGAATTTCGTAATCACCAAAATTGTAGAAAAAATTCCATGGAATAATTTTCAATGTACATGTTTCCCCGTAAAATTAATAGTTGATGTTATACACATGTTTCTAACTCTGAAGCGGTGGCCAGTGTTGCCAGATACTTTGGAAAAAATTCCTCATGAAGTCTAAGATATTCAACATCAAAAATCCGTACAAAATCCGTTTTTTTTATTTTTTTATTTAACCACGTCGTGTACAGCCTAGAGGCTAGAGACGTGGGAAGCTGAGGAGGTTTAGATTAGGAATTAGATTGGTTGTTTTTAGGAAAGTAAGGAGTTTGGAATTTAGGTAGGATTGTCGGAAAGTAAGGATTCGATTGTTGTATTTGGGATATGGGTATTTCTTGGATTTGGTACTTGGACATTCGATTATTGCGTGGAAAGTGGAGACAGGAGTATTGCAGGTTTGCAGGAATTTTTGACGTCAAGAATAGGGATCAGTGTATTTGGAAGTGGAGAAATAGAGAGAGCTAGTTTTGCGGTTTGATTTGCTTTTTCATTTTGAGGAATGTTGGTGTGAGAGGGAATCCAGCAGAGAATGATTTCTTTGCTTGATGAAAACAGGTATTGGACAATTTCTTGAGAAATAGGATGCTGTTTCTTTTTATGAAAATTTTGGATCGATAATAGAGCTGAGAGCGAGTTGGTTAGGATTAGGATATTGTTAGATGGACGAGTGGAGTTCTGAAGAAAGCACCAAGAAAAGTGGGGGTAAAGGAATTGGGATGCCGGGATGGTGGAATCGTCATAAATGATTGAGCAGCCGGCACTTACTGGAGATTTGGAACCATCGATGTAGATTTGTGAGAAGCCTGGATATTTATCAAGCAAAGGATAGTAATTTTGTAAATAGATAGTGGGATTGTTTTGAGATTTGTCAAATTCAGTAAGAGAGAGATCCGAGTTTTGGAGAAAAATGAAGCCAAAGAGGATTCAGGTTAAGCAGAGAGTTTAGAAGATGCGTATTTTTCTAGGAGATAGAGTGTAGAAGATTAGCGTTGCTGTAAGGGAGGGAGTCGGAAGGAATGATGAAACTGAGAGGAGTGTTAATTTTTTGCAAAAGGGTTTTATATGAAAACACACTTTGCTCACTGGAAGAGCACGTCATTTTATTAATTTTTGTTTAAAAGGGACAGAAATGGAACAAAAACCACAAACGGAACATTTTTTTGTCGTTGGAAAACCTCATTCATTCCACTTTATCAACTTATGATTATGATTTTGGAGCGAAAGAAAAAAAATGTATACGAGCTTTACCAGAGAACATGGACATGATTCAGTATGTGAACAATCTCGTTCATTTTTATTATGATAACGAGCCGAACCGTTCACTCCTCACGTTCGAGGTGGGAAATAACAACACCCGTTGATAACAATACTGTTATTTGGCTTTCTATGTAGGATGACATAAAATTGTTTGTTAATCATTGGACTTCGAAGTTGTAATATAGCAAATATTATTTTCCAGCAGAAAACCTGAAAATTTCCAAAATTCCGTATTTCTCCATATTTTTTGCAAAATCCGTGCAAAATCCGTTTTTTTCAAAATTTCAAAATTCCGTACAAATACGGATGTTTTCGTACGTCTGGCAACACTGTCGGTGGCACCTCGAAAAACAGGGTGTTAAAAAAAGTCCACCGTCACTTATCACATTTTCAGCACATAGAACCAATCTCAATCATAAAATTGTTCATACAGGTCGATCGAGCTACGCATTGAGACTACTCTCAACACTATCTCAGCATTTACATACCTTTACAAGGGCAGAACCCTTTGCACGTTGCTTTTATCGAGCTTTTATGGATACAATTATGGTAGTCGAGTCGGCATACCGAGCTATAGGTGCGATTATCGGAACCACATAAAAATACTGGTTTCAAAATCGGGCACGTATTACATTTTCTGAAACAGTTGAAAAAAAGTAAATAAAAAACGGATTGTCAGCAGCGAAATATAAAATACCCTTAAATACCCGAGGTTTTCAAAATACCACAAACTCGCCCCAATAAAGCACTTTTTACTTCGACAAATACCCCCATTCGGTGAATTTTATTGCGGTTATATTAAATTTCCTGCAGCTCGTAGGCTCAAGAATGTAAGTAATTTTTTGCTTCTTCGATTGAAATTTACAACAGCATCGAATCATCGAGTGGAATACCAAAAATAACACGCACACGTTGAGAATTTCCGTCGTAGCGAATTAATTAAAAATATCCGAACGCCTGTTGTTTTTTAAAACGCCGAATTAATTCACGAGCTACGAAAATGACCAATGAAAAAAATCATACTCGAGCTATTCGCACATTTCGCGCAAAAAAAAACGTTTTATTTCGTCAAAAAACCCGAATTTTCAAAGGTAAAATTTTCATTACGGTTGAAAAATTCCACACAAGAATCGTTTCAAAAGAAGCATAAAATAAGAAAAATTAATCAAAAGGGAAATTTTTCAACGAAAGCAGAATTATAAAATCCCTCGTTGATTTTATTTTGCAAACGAAGAAAAAGATCCTTAAATTAAAAAAATTCTTTGATGGAAATTTTGATAAAAATTTTCATATTCAGCCTTGAAGTTTTTCTTTTCACCGCTGGAATTTTTCGAAACTTTTTAAAGTATTCTTTTGATTAACAAAAAATTACCGAAATTATTCTACCGATTCTTCATTAAGTGGATAATTTTTCAATACGAATATCTCCCAAAAGAACATTTTTCACTGAAAGAAAAATATTTTAAAAATTAAACCCGTAGTCGACGCGGGAACGAAAAAATCAAAACTTTAAATTATAAAGATAAACCGAAGTTTTTGAAATATTGTTGAATTTTTCATGAACTCATCGATTTTCCATGTTTGAAATTACGATTGCCATTGTTTTCTATACGCTTTATTTTTTCCCATCGATATTATTTTTCGTTTTGTTTATTATACAAACGAGAAAATAAGTTGTTTTTCGACGTTTCCCTATATTTTGCAATATTGTTTCGACGAGAATTTCCGGCCTTGTTTCATTTTTAGTTTTTTATTTATAAAATGTAAACCTGGAATTGATGAATTTTAAGCGTGTATTTTCTTTGTATAAAATATTTTCCCGGTACAGTCTTTTAGTAATTTCATTGTTATTCATCGTCGAGTCGAGAAAAACACGAGATAAAGATGTAAAAACCGCTTGAATGAAGTTTTTTTCGTAGCATTTCAAATCCGAGGAATATTAATTAAACAAATTACCTATCGAGTATTCATTATATTTTTTTGTGGTTGGGAATAAAATGCTGAAAAGGGCAATTAATTTCTTTTTGAAAGTATACGACAAGTTGTAACAGGTTAAAGACAAGTGTCATAACGTCTTCAATTTTTAAATAAAAAAAAAGAGTATTATTGACTCTATCATTTTATTTATAGCTTTTTTTGTTCGATTTACCAAAAAGCATTTTAATTTTGTCTATTCTTCATATTGAAGGAGATATATCGAATGGAAACTTTTACAAATTCGAATTACGAATAGCTCCTTCAATGCAAAAGATATGCTAACTTTCTACATTTTATTCGTTAGTTTTTTTTTCAAATCAAGTTTAAAAAAATACACATTTTGCACACGTTAAAAATTGAAGAATGTACAAAGCACACAATTTTCTCGATTTGAATTGATGGTTTTGAGAAATGAATAATTTTTCAATTATGTTATCATTTTTGTGAAAACAATATTTCACAAGGTTCTCTCATGAGTGTATTACTCATAACTTCATTTGATAAATTTGTGATCACATCGGAGTCATTTCATTTTCATTACTCATTTTTTTTCCAATTAATCCTCGAACGAGTAATTTTTCGCATGTTTATATTATGTTTCATTGTTCATTACTTGAAAAAATACATCAAATATTTTCCTAATAATAGTGAAGAAAATACAGGGCGTCTCTGAAGTGCCACCCATTCTCCTGGATTTTATACCAAGTGATAACAGCGAAATAATTCAATCAGTATTGTAGGCAAAATGAAGTAAAATTTTCCGGTCTAGGTACAGGGTGTTCCAAAAATCACGAAGCATTTTTTTCTAGAGAAATTTAAATGAAAAAAAGAATACTCGATATGAGCCTAAAAGAATTTTCACCCAGGATATTTATTTAGGAGCTTTTTTTTATATTAAGTTTCAGATGACTTGAAATTAAAATTTTTGAAACAAAAAAAATAGGAAACGGTTTCTTTAAATTACATCTTCCCTACTCAAACCTCCTCAAAACTTCTGATGACGTCATCAACTTACGCTTTGTTTTTTTAAGCAAAATTTCCAAAGATTTTATACCAAATCGTAGAGGAAAAATTCCTCAAAAATGATAAAAATTGCATATTTTTGCAATAAAGTTGAAATTTTTAGGCTCGTTACATTCGAGCAATCCTGTCTTCAATTTTTTTAATTTTTAAAAATTTTAATATCGTTTTTGAGAAATAAAATCTTGCATTCTTCCTCCTCCCCCTAAAAAATCTTGGCACTGATCAAAAATCTTTTATACACAAATGATGACGTCATTGGTCCGCAGTTGAAAATTGATCGATTCTTATCAATTTTATCGATTAGTTTTTTTTATAATCAACATTTTTTTCGAGGTTCCTAAAATTTTGCCACAATTTCGCTATATTTTTAGCATCGTAAACAAAATTCTTCAGTTGGGGCGTTTTTGTGAATTTTGGGGCGATTTGGGAAAAAAATTTTTGAAGCAAAAATCGTCAAAAATTGGATAAGAAATTGTATATTTTTTCATCTGCATCTCTACTCTCCTCAAATTTTGTGTACTTTCAGCATCATAAACAAAATTCTTCGGTTGGGGCGTCCTTCTGAATCTCTGAGCTTTTTGGGGAAAAATTTTTTAGGACAAAAAGTCATTGAAAATTGAACGAGAAATATTTTCTGTCATCGACATTTCTTTGTATCTCTTCAAATTTTTCTACAAATATTTTCAGCATCGCAAGCAAAGTTCTTCAGTTGGAGTGTTTTTGTGAGACTTGGGGCAACTTGTAAGAAAAATTTTTGAAAAAAAAGTTGTACATAGAAAATTCAACAAAAAATATTCTGTTTAAAATTTTTTCATACCTCGTTGAATTTCGTCGTAATCTGATTTTTTTTTTAAATTCAAAATAATCGAGAAATTTAAGAAAATATAAAAGAATTATAAATACAAGTCCAACTCTTTCCGAAATCTTGACTAACAAGAAAGAAACCTTATTACAGTTAATTAATTATCTTAAAAATATTCATACAAGTATGTACTCCCTAATTTAGTTTAATTATAAGTTTGTAAATACTATTTCGTCGCAAATAGTCTTATCTGCTGACCAACAAAAAATAAAGAGATTAAAAAAAATAAAAATAAAATAAAAGTAAAAAAATAGAAATAAAAAAAATAAAAATAAAAAAATAGAAATAAAAAAAATATTTTTCGTATAAATTACGACAATTTTTGTTTCAAAAATTTTTCCCCAATTTGCCCCAAATCTCACAAAAACGCCCCAAATGAAGAATTTAATTGCTTTTATTTCGAAACTCGACCACGTAGGCAGTTTTACAGGGAAATTGAGTTTTTTCATGTCTTCCCAATATATATGAAAAATTCACCTTGATCATCTGTTTTTATCCATTTCACTCCTTCAACTCCTGAGAAATCGAAAATTCTTCACTTTTCGACTTCGACCCCCCCCCCATCATACCTCAATTTCCAACATTTAGCTCGATTTCAATTAAAAATCGATTATTCGTCGAAAGGCCTTCAATCGCAGCCAAATTCACTTCGAAAAACTCCAATCGATAGTGAATTCAAACCTAATTACGTGTTTTTTACCACATTCTAATCTTGTGGTAATTATCGCATCAAAAACCGATTAACTCACTGTGAGCTCGCATCGTCCAAATTATTCTCGGCGTTGGACGACACAGCGGCGCTATTATCGTAGAAAATATCATCGTCGTCGTCGTCGATATCGTCATCATCGTCGTCATCATCATCATCGTCGTCGTCGTCGTCGTCCAAATCGTCAAACGCTTTCTTCTTCGCTTCTTCGGCCAGATAACGCGATTTTGACATAATAATATCGCCATTTTTATGCAACTCCTTTTTACTGACGCACACCGCCGTGTATAGATTTTCCAACAAACATAATTCTTTTTTCTTACACTTCAACGGTACGCACAAATCACCTGCGAATAAAAAATACACCGATGAAATTCACCAACGAGGAATACATTTCTCAGAAACGTAAATAAGATTAACTCCCCTCTTGTCTGCGTATAAACGTGACGTAAACTTTCAACTTTTCATAAAACTCGAAAATACGATTTACATCCGACAAACGAACGTATTACGTGATTCGGTGGTAAATTTTCAAATACCGAAAAGCTTTTACCGAGGCGATAATTTTCCTCTCGTGATTTTAATTCTTTCCATAGTTCTTTATTCCTTTTCGCGATAAAATATTCCATCGATGAAAGTACACGCTGGAGTGGATTTTCTAAGAATTACGTATAAATTACGACACTTATATGTCGAGCGTCATTTCACCGCCACGTTCCATAACTTCTTTGCATATTGACGTCACATCTCGTACGCTCGACGAAAGGGGGGAGGAAATCATTCGAAAAATAACATTAATTCGATTATATATATCGCGTTCGAGAAAGAGGTCAAGACGTATTTTAAGAGGTCATACCCAAACCACACGTCCATTGCGGTGAATTATTTCTATAAATAGGTATTTGCGATTAAGTAACAAAAGGTGAAAATCACCTTAGGGATGAAAAAAGAGGTCTTAAGTGAATTTTACACAGAGTTTTTAAAATTTCAATTAACGCGAGTTATTATTCTTAGTTATGTAAAAAAAACATCCGTTCGTGGCGTTTGAGAGAAAAAAGTCATTTGTTAAACGCCGATAAAAAAGTACCGGAAAAATTAATCGCTTGGGTGTGATTTCGAAGGGTATTTTTCTTATCTTATTTTACGACGGGTTGTTAATTTCAGGTGATTTTTTTTTCCTTTTTTCTCTTTTTTTTTCGCAATGACGTCGAAACTTGATATTCGCCTTGGTAATTTTTTTATTTTCTTTATCGAATTAGTGAAGGAGAAATTTCGTTGAATTTTATTCTTATAAGAGTGATACTTCTTTTCGGCCTGAAGTTTTGTTGAAGTTTTTTTGAATTTTTTTTTATCTTGAGAAAGTGATATAGTTCTTTGTAGGTGGAAATTTTCATTTTATCGATGATTTTACAAAAATTTCAGTTCGCGATATAAATTGCCATCTGGTGGTTTGAATTTTCCGACGTGTTATTCCGATAGGTTTTCGCTTCGGGAAATATTTATTTTGGGATTCGAGCGAAAAAACGCGAGGAAAGTTTACAGATTAGGTTCATTTTGGGAAAAAAATAACTGAATATAAAAAATAACAACGAGAGAACAGGTGCTCGGAAATGATATTTTTGGGAAAAGTTTCTCGAAAGATTACTTTTTATTTGATCGAATTTTCGAAGAATTGAAAATATTTTTAATCGCGACTGTGTCGGTTTTGTGTGTCGAAGGATTTTCATGCTGGGGAGAGTAAAAAGATAGGTAAGTGTGGGTGTTATTTTTAACATAGAAATAAATTAATTCTTATTTAAATTTTTATTTTATTTATTTATAACTTTCTTCATTATTCATAATTTTCCGCAATAATGAAAAAAGCTACGATTTTCCGTTTTTTTTTACTTTTTTTTTTACATATTTTAACAAATTTTTGCTAAATTGGGAAAACCATTCAAAATTCTTGCAAAACAAAATAAATCCTCTGGTCGAAAAAAAAATTATTAGCAAGTTTTTTTTTGACAATTTTATAAAATGTGTAAAATGACACTGACTTTACATATTTTTAAGAAAAAATACAGTTTGACCATATTTGGGACCAGAAAAAAAATTATATGCAGATTTTTTTTTGACAATTTATCTGAATTTATGAAAAAATCACGCGAAATGGCAACACTGCATTATCATAAGATTTGCAACATTCGAGACTTCGAGTAGTTCACTAAACCAGAAGCGCTAGTGCGGTGCAATGTAATTAGCTACTAAAATTAGCAATTTTCATTTTTTCGTCAAACAAAACGAGAAAAAGATTTTCTACGAAATATGAAATCAGGATAAAAAAATATGAAAATTAAAATCCCCGAGAACGAAAAAGGACTATTTTTTCATATACCTGCCTCCTCTTCCCCTTCACCCCGCTCATCTATTTCGACTAAAATTCAACGATTTTAGAATTCTCGATTTTCATACGAAGATATGACGAAATTTTTATTAAAAAAATTGATAATAAGAGAGGTATCAAAGTTTAACTTTTATTGTAATAATTTTTTCAAAATCTATTTTATTCGTCGAAAATAACTGTTTATTCTTCAAAAATTAACAAAAATTCGTCACAAAAAATTCTATTTACAAGGATTTCTTGACTTTTTTCAAATAAATTTATGAAGTAAGCAATTGATAAAATTTTTTTTCTCAACTTTTTAAAAATAAATTAATTATGTGAGCATTATATGCAATTAGTGAATTTTCAAGAGTATTTTTTCACATATTTTCAAATTTATGAGTTATTTGAAAAAATGCTCATTTTTTGAATTCATGTAGCCCACGTTCATGAAAAAATTTTACGAACCAATGTAAATTTTTTGAAAAAATTATAAACATAAAATTTAAATGTTTCGAGTCTTTTTTTTTCAAGATCCCTTGAAATTAGTAAAATATTTTGTTGATTTCTATTTGAGCGGGGACATGAGGGGAGAGGTGAGGATAATGAGGAGTGGGGGGGGGGAGTAAAACACGCATAAAAATGGAATTTCTTATATTATTGTTGGACTATTTTAATAGCGCTTTGAGGTGACCTTGGGTTCTTTTTCATAGAAATGGCAATATTATTACGATTTCCGTTCGTATGCGTCGTTTCTTTCATTTTAATGATTTCCGAACCAAATAAATAAAGGTGAATTTGAGAACGAAAAGTAAATTTTCGGAGGAAATTTGAAAAATAAAAATTGTCAAGAATTGAATTAGGCACATTTTTTGTACAATTTTTCCAAACATCTTCAAACACTGGAGCATTTTGAACCATCGAACGCTCCGCGTGCCTCAACTTTTCAGAATTCTTATCCAATTGGTTTACACCAAAGGAACAAAACTTCGGGTACGAAACTCCTAACGAGCATCTTCCAGGTGAAACTCAATTCGCGAGGAATTTCATTAAAATTCCGCCTCGCGAAAAAAACCCTTTTAAAAAAAACTCGAATAAAAAATGATAATAACCGAAAACTTGCCCGAGTTGACGTATAGTTGCGTAAAAAATAACGAAATTTTCAAAGTTTACAAGATGTAACGCGATAATAGCCGCTTCGTCGACGTCATCGCGAAAAAGAACGAAAAAGAACATCTCGAAGAAATAAAAATCTTCAAATTACCCCAACTAACAAAACTGTTTTGTAATAAAACTCCGACATTATGTACGAATCACATTTGATTTAAAATTAAATTCTTCGAATATTCGAATGCTCGTCGCAAAATCTGAGTTTTTTTAATTTCGCCAAACTCGTTAAATAAAAAAATAATCCGGCTTTTCCATTATGGAAAAAATTTCAACGGAAAAAGTCGTTTTAAAAGCGCGAAAATTCTATTTATAAAAAGTACGTCGAGCTCTAAAAACAATATGCTATAATTCAATATCTACGACGCAATTTTTCGATTAAACTTAATGAACGGTACAAAACACGATTTACACGGCAAAAAATAAAAAGGGCAAAGGTATAAAACACGAGGAAAATGCTAGGCGAGCTGATTGAATTAAACGATGTTGTATCGACGTCACCAGAAAATATCATTTTCACCAACTGCAGCATTCTGTGTTGAAAATTTTACGACCATAAATTCGTCGCTTAAAAGCTTTCAATTTCCCAAGCATTTGTATTGCTTTCACGTAGCATATTTTCGATTCGGAAAGGCGAAGATGATTTGAGGAAAGTTCGTACTTACTGTCGGGATCGTGGATCCATTTTTTTTTACCGGTGTTTAATTTCGTATCGTCTTTTGCATCGTTCTGTAAAAAGAAAAAAATATATTAAGTCTTGTCGAGCGTTTTAAAATCCAAGCGTCCTTAATTATGTAAATATTCATTCGAGTATCATTCAAATAATTCCCTAAAGCTTTAGGTTCTCGTTATAACAATCCTTTACTTAAAAGCTACGTCGGGAAGTTTATAACTTCGCAGTATCATCTGGACCGTCAAATGTTTGTAAATAATTATGTTAAATTTTAATTAATCGTCATCTTTAAAAAAATAATCTCGAGGAAATTTCACATCGTCGATGTATGTACAAGTTCATCAATCACTGAAAACGTTTTAGAGCTTTTTTTTCGGTGGTGGGTGGAGGAGAGGAAGAGACATTCAAAATATGGATTTAATTCTCGTAAAGATTAAAGAGAGTAAATAGGCTGCATCTGCGATTCACCGAGAGACGATTACGCGACAAATAAGATGTGCAAATGACAAGTGGAATAATTAATATGAAATTCGATATATACACGATCTCTTTAGCGAGGCTGCTTTTCATCTAATGTAACCATCGCGAGTGTTCCAGACACAAGTGAATTTTCCAGTTGAAATTTTTTACTCCAAAGAAAGCGCTACGAAGACGATATAAATCAATATTCAACATCCAAAGAGAGGAAAAACACCGAAGACCGAAGGAACATAAATACCGCTACGCAATTCCAGTCTGTACGACTGCAAACTCGGAGCTGGCTCGATTGCATAAATAATTCTCGCCATTTACTACACAGACACATACACAATTACGTGTATTCTTTATCGTATTCTGATTTACGACTTTAACCGTGACTGTTCGTTTTGCTATGTACGAACTCACAGTCGAAAGTTTTTCAACTAAGAACGAATAACGAGATTACGCCATCTTGGCCGAGTCCATTTTTCTGTCGGCTTTGCTAAACGACGCGGTGGCGTTTGACTTTGTGAACGAAAACGACCAAAGATAAATTGGTATCTGGTTAATTGACCAGACTGCGAGATTTGGCGAGGTTCAAGTGAAGAAATATCCCATTGAAAACGAAGCTCGGGGCAAGTTGGGGTGGGTATTAATTCCACCAACATAGCGAATTCGTATTGAAAAGTTTTCTAGTGGATACTTCTTTGAAAGTGTTTTTCAGTTTTGTCATTTTTTCGATGGAATTTATTAAAATCGTCGGTGAAGGATTTTTCAAAAAAAAATTTAAACAACTAGACAAGTTGAAAAATTGAAAAAATATATTAAAAAATTGAAAAAAATTCCGACAACTTGTAAAATTGAAAAAAATTATTGAAAAATGATTTTCAAAAATTTCACATGTACGAAGAAATGAAAAGTAAAATTACAAAAAATACCCCGCTCGTTATACTCCTAATAAAAAACATTGAAATGAATACCAAAAATTATAAAAAATTGCCAATAATTCAATTAATCGCAGCAATGAATCGAAAATAAAGATGCAAAAATGCCCACTGCATAATTTCGTTTTTAATCACTATGCAATCTCATATTTACGACGATCAAAAACCAGTTGCGATTCTGCGTTACTAAATCAAGATTTACTTCTCGAGACAATAATTATTCGCTGAGATGAACTCGAAGTATGAAATATACAAAAAAACACCTCAGGGTGAAAAAAAAATTCGAATCGTTTGAAAAATGTTAAATACACCTTTAAATATCGCTGATTCATGAACAGATTACAATCACGTCAATAATTCAAATTAAAATTAAATTTTACAATATTTTTATTAGCACCAGCGTAAAATCGTAAAATCAAAATACCTAAATCATTTCGGTGAAAAGAATCGTTCAATGAAGAGGAAACGATATTCAAGGTTTATTTCGACAAGCAGCATATACGTTCACTTTGGTAAAAAAACGCGACTTCCATTTTGAAATTCTCAACGACTTTTACACGAAAACTATTTTCATCACAGGTTAGCCCCTCGTTCATAAAATCACCAACTCTGGGTAAGGGTACTTTCGCCAGTGGTTGGTTGAGCGGCTATGATTCGAAGGAAGTTGCATTTTTGGCAGTGGTGCAAAAAAGGGGTGAGTCAAGGTGATAAGTTTTTGTAAAGAGCTGCAAAAATTTTCGAACCGATTTTTTTTTTCATTCATCAACAGGAAAAATTGATGAACATTCATTCATTTTGAACAAAATAAATTTCACGGGATAGAAATTAAAAAAAAGATTCATTCCATTATTTTGCCTATAATTACGGTAATTTACCTGTAATTTTTCTAGTAAAAACGGTAATTCACTAGTAATTTTCATCGTTATTACCGTAATTTACTTGTAATTTTTATAGTAATTATGGTAATTTACTTGTGGTTTTCATCGTAATCCCATAAATTTAACAGTAATTTACCTCGCTATCACTTTAATTTACCATCAATTTTTTACCCGCAATTTTCCTCGTAATTATGGTAATTTACTCGTAATTTTCATTGTAATTACGGTAATTTACTCGTAATTTTCATCGTAATCCCATAAATTTAACAGTAATTTACCTCGCTATTAATTTAATTTACCATCAATTTTTCACTCGCAATTTTCCTCGTAATTACGGTAATTTACTCGTAATTTTTATTGTAATTACGGTAATTTACTCGTAATTTTTATTGTAATTACGGCAATTTACTCGTAATTTTCATCGTAATCCCATAAATTCAACAGTAGTTCACCCCGCTACTACTGTAATTTACCATCAATTTTTCACCCGCAATTTTCCTCGTAATTACGGTAATTTACTCGTAATTTTTATTGTAATTACGGTAATTTACTCGTAATTTCCATTGTAATCCCATAAACTTGACAATGATTTACCTCGCTGTTACTGTAATTTACCATCAGTTTTTTACGCGTAATTTTCCTTGTAATTACGGTAATTTACTCGTAATTCCATAAATTTAACAGTAATTTACCTCACAATTACGGTAATTTACCATCAATTTTTTACCCGTGATTTTCCTCGTAATAACGGTAATTTACCAGTAATTTACCTCGCAATTACGGTTATTTTCTCATGATTTGACTCGTAATTACGGTAATTTACGTTGAAGGAGGTTTTCATTTTTATCAAAACAATTTTTAAATGAGGTCTCCTTTACTCCTACAACGGTACGTTATCGTGGGAACCCTCTCCTCTCCCTCCTGCAATAAAACCAAATGTAGCCACGCCACTAGGTACTCCAACGCGTAAAAATCAGCTACCAAAACCTAACCCATTCTCGTCTAAAAAACTATACGCCGACAAAAGAAAAAAAACCACTATTTACATTACAATCCAATCAACGCACGAGGAAAAAAAAAACTTCTATTTACTCTCGGGGCTACTTTCATCGCAAATCTACACACGCCGCGCAGATCGCAGCGTGTTTACAAAACCTCGACGACTATTTACGTTCTGGTAGCTGTACGCGTCGATATTAAAGTAATATATCAATTTATGTGGAAGCGGCGAGCCGGCGAAGAGAATCGATGAGGGAGTGTGCGAAACACACGCTGAACTTTTCATTACCATCGAGTCGACTCGGCGATGGTATTAATTTTTTACCAATGCTAAATGCTCCACCTCGATTGCAACTTCCCTTCGGACGTTAATCGTGGCCTAAAGGGACGCCGCAAAGTTACCCTGGTATTTTTGAGGCGAAAAATGAAAAGCGTTACATGATACGTTAATGAATGGTAATTTGGCCAAGAGCATAACCCTGCGAGGCTGCGAGTGACCCAATTCCACGCCGGGTCTTTACCGACGATAAATTTCTGCGGATCTTTACGCGTGTATTATATATATATTTCGGCATGCGGAAAAAAAAATGACGTCTTCTTAAATATGTATATTTATATTTTACCACGTAGTCATTTTTCATGCGGTATTTTCAAATACTCCTTGCGTGTTTTTTCTTTCTCTTTCACAAGGGTATGAAAAAAAACCGGGTACGTTGTAAAATAGCGCGTCGAATAGAGATGAAAAAAATACGTTGGTAAGAAAGCCATTTATACGCGCAACGATATTAATTTTTTCGTCCTTTTGATGTGCGCCTTTTTCGAGCTACGAAAGCGTGTTAGTGTTTTTCCCGCGCTCCATTAACTATACAAACTCGTTCATGCATTTTTTACTCCGGCTTTTTTTTCCTCATTCTTTAGTCCGAACGGAGGAAATTCCAAGCGTAACTTTCAATTGCTTCGGTGAGAGGATTCAATACAAAAGACCGGGCAACGTTAATGGGTTTTAAACGATGCATTTTCATTACGAATTTATCGATTGCACTTGAAAACGCATACGATGCAGGCACATTTGGCGAAAAAGTTAAAATCATAACCTTCGAATTATCCCATTGTTCGGTGGTGTTCTTGGTCGTCATGGATACGTGGGGGTGTTTCGGTGGTGGCGCCGTATCGCCACATGTCCCCCTCGTCCTTCGCGCCTCTTATACCCGTATAACATTTGATAAGGGAAAAAATAGATAAAAAATCGTCCTACCCTTGGATTTTTTTCTGTTTATTTCGTTTGTACTATGACGCAGCTACGATTTCGATGGTAGTATGGTTAAGCTGTTCGGGACCTGTCATTATGCATCGATTTTTTCCGTTTTTTTCCACCCCTCACCGCCCCCATGGTTTCGAGCCGGCCAGGTAGTGTCACATATAACAAGGTTATCACGCCAGCGATCTAAGTAGATAATAGAATATCCGCGCCTGTATTGATTACACGCGGCCACATATACACGTGCGCGGCCCAATCAAGGCTGCGTAATTGGAGATGCTGTGTCGCGCCTTGCACCACCGTACCACCACACGACGAGTGTACCTTTGCCCTATTATGATCACTTTCTACAAAACGAGATCGTAAAGTGTCCTTTGTTAATGAGAAAACCCCACGAGTTTCTGCGGATTTGCCTCGTTCATCTTCGCAAAAAAAGTATTTTTTTCATTTTATTGCCAGCGTGAATATTCCGAGAAAATTGACACAAAATGGAGTACCGATGTTGATTTTTTGAAAAGTCAAGAAACGTATTCAACGATCGCTCAGCTAATTTTACTATTCATCAAATACAAATTAGGTAAAAAATTGGAAAAACTATGCACAAAATAAATGGAAAAAGATCAGTACGAAGTAGCAAAAAATCACAACAAATCATGTGAAGGCGTGAATACGATAATATACGACTTCAAGGTAAAAGGGTGACAGAGAATATAAAAACGAGATGAAAAAGTACGAAGAAAGCTGAAAGATATAAAATGAGGGAGAAAATAACGTAATTATCACCGCAAAAAACATATTGACAAAACGAAAAACGTTATTTTTAGAAAATGAAACTTGATAATAAAAAATATCTAATTCGCGATCTTCGAGATATGAGGGGTAAAGGGGGGAGAAAAATTGTTTTTTACGCCAGAGAGCTTTACACGTTAAGCTCCTTGTAGCATCTCATTTTCGTTAATGACGAGGAGAAAAGTCGAATATGAAAATATGACGGAATTTTTATCAGTGTTACCAAAAAAAGACGTAAAAAAGTAATTTTCTTTGAAATGTTTTTTTTTTTTAAATTAAAACTGAAAAGAAATAAAGTCGTTTGTACTATTTAAATTCGCATAAATTCAGAATTGTTTAACGTTGAATTTTTTGCAAAATTGAAGAAATTTTATACCACAAGTACAAATCGATACTGATTATACCGGGTGTTCAATAAATTCAAGCATAGATTGGGAATCTTTGCGTTTAATTACAAGTTGGTAGCACTTGTTTACTAGTTTTAAACAACGATCAATGTTGCCAACCCGAAATAGACAATTAGACACCAGTGTTGCCAAGTCTTGAGAATTTTCTTGAGACTGTCAGATCGTTTAACGCTGTGCAAGAATATTTCATGATCTCAAGAAATCTCAAGAATTTCCAAGAAATGCCAAGAATTTTCCTCCTTTTCCAAAATATCTCCGTTTTTTTTCAACATTTTGAAAAATCTCAAGAAAAATTTGAAAAATCTCGAGAAGAATGTGGGAAATCCCGAGAAAAATCGGGGAAATCTCAAGAAAAACACGAAATTTAAATTTTTATTAAAAAACAGTGTTTCCAACTTTTTTAATTTTTACCGTAATTACGATTTTTTTAGCTCTAGGAGATCACTTGTTACCATTATTACGTTTAAAAATCCCTTTAAAATGATACCCATGTTGCTTGGCTTCGCATCTCAAAAAAATCTAAAGATTTTTGAGGGGGTATGTTGGCAACACACAGCTACATCTGTGTCGCCATCTCTATGACTGCTGAAAAAACTTTTTTTTGCTGTAATGATTTGTGAACGTATTACAGGGCCGGTTTTAAGGGGGGGGTTTGGGTGTTAAACCCCTCCAAGAGGTCAAGCTCCACTCGTGATTTTTACCTAATTTAAAACACAACATATTGCGCATGTGCTCAAAATCACTTTTAGTTATCTCTTCTTAAAAAAAAAAATTACTCATAATTTATAGAACCTAAACCCCCCCCAACGAACA